>JAJUPC010000649.1:0-144611 GCA_023614405.1 Avena insularis | reverse complement strand
CTCCTTTAAATAGAGGGAGGAAGCCTCCTGAACCTCTCTCTGTGCTCAAATCCCCTAATAGCACTTCCTCTCTCCTCTTCGCTTCGTTATAACTCCAGAAGCTTGGGCGAAGCCCTGAAATTCTCTCCTCGCCACATCACCATGCACACCGTCGTGCTTCTTTGGGATTCGTCTGGAGAAGATCTACTACCTCCGTACTGCTACGCTGGAGCAGAGAGGAAGGTGCCTCGAACTCCGCCCGCGATGTGGCCAAGTGCTGGAAGCGCTGCTTGCCAGAGCAACGGCCTTACGGCCGGGAAGATCGTCCCATCACACGATCTTGAGATCGACAAGTGATCGACTACATCAACCCCTTAGATCTAATCTGTAACGCTTCCAAGTTCTCGAGGGTTAAATAAGAATCTATCTCGTTGCTCATGTCTAATAGATTAGATCTTGGCTTTTATCTAGATTAGATCTGGGTTTTATTTACGTTCTTCGCGGTAGAATTTTTTGTTTTCCATGCTCTTTAACCCATCGGTAGGAGACTCAAAGGCCCTATATCTAGACTAGTCTTTGGCCAAGTTCCAGGATCTTTCTATATGTCCCACCAGAGACTGCTCCGGAGTCTAAGGTCACCACCCCGGAGACTCTGGCCAGGCCGGAAAATCCGGTGGTCAAATCTAGAGGCTCACAGTGATGTTGATTGCCAGCAGCTATATCTCTGAGAGCACTATAAAATGTAGCTTCTCCCCAAGAACCAAGCTGTAACTTCCCCACTCTCTCTCATCCATTGTCGCCATGGCTTAAACCTTCTTTAAAGATCTCCTTCCCTACCCACTTTGAACTTGATTCCCTTTTGGTAATTAAGGAGGTGACATAGGTATTAATACGGTACTTATGGTTAGCTACCACCGGTAACATAAAGGCTCACGACCCACAAAAGCCTGAAGAAGAATCAAGGAAAACCCAAGAAGCATCCAACGGAAGGCATAGCTTATGGATAAGGAAAGAATAGAAACTGAAATTGTATTAGTGTTGTCATTATAAGACTATAACCTATCAAGTATATGGCTCGGGACCCAGCCTATTATATATAGGCTAGGAGGATCCCACCCCTGTCTCGGTCCCCGTCGACTTCAATGGAGGATCTGATCTCATCGTCGGAAGTTTTTACTTTCGGGTGGAGGAACCCGAAGAACCTGCCCTATCGACCCCGATTTTATCGGGTATGTCGGTTCTAACAAAGACCCAGGAGGTACCTGAAACTTCATTGGCTCATTGAAGAAGTCGGGCCCTAGGTAAACGTGAAGAAAACTCGGAAACTCAATGTATCTAGGGGATCTGGTCGATCTATCGATGGTCTCTCCATGGGTCGATGTGTTGAAATATGCCCTAGAGACAAATAGTAGTAAGCGACTATTATCATATTTATATAGTTTATGATTAAGTTTTATATCATGCTATAACCGTATTGAATGGAAACATCAATACATGTGATATCTAAACAACCAAGGGTTCCCAGTGAAACTCTAGTCACTGGTTCATTGGTCAACAGATGATCATGTTTCCTGATCATGTGGCATTTATGTCAGTTGGAAATGGAGTCAACTCATTCGGAGAATGAGATGATGAACCAATACCCGACCTAAACATCGTGACCCGATCATGTCACGAAGTTCAAGTTACCATGATTAGAAATGGATCCTCGTAGACTATTCCTTAGACCATGAGGCTATATCAATCACTGTCTCCCGAGAGTGCTTAGATAGCATCAAGCGCCACTTGGTAATACAGTGGTTATAAAGGTGTGTTCAGGTAATCGGAGGAAACCGTAGAGGCAATATATGTCAAGAGTGGGATTTGTCCGTCCATGTGATGGGAAGATACTCAAAGGGCCCACTCGAAGAAGTTATATCCAATAGCTGCGCAGCGTGTGATTTGATCACAGGGATATCACTTGTCGGAACGAGTCAAGTAGCATTGTTTGGTAACGAGATTGAACACGACATGGTGATGTCATTGCTCAGATCTTGCGATGCAAGTGTCGAGACAAAGGGAATAGAACCTGGTCCCGGTTCAAACGGCGAAAGATCTTCGTGGAACGCACAGGGGTCACATGGCCATCCAGATCCCTCTGTCGATCATTGGTGTGGGAGTGTCCCGACCATGTCTGGAGTGTTCCCGAACCGTGGGGTATCACGCTTAAGGGCTTGATGATGCTTAGAGAGTGTTTATAGGATCGGAAGAATCGCCGAAGAATTGTAGAGAGAAAACCGGAAGGGTTTCGGTAAGTCCGGAGGATGTCCGGAGTGGAGGTGGAAGTGTTCCATAGTCATGGAGGTTGAATAATATGTGAATGAATGTTAAATATTGATTTAATCATTTATTCATAGTTAGTTAATAAAGAAAAAATCAATTTAAAAGGTCAAAAGGCTTAATGGGCCAATTCCCGGAGGGGAGAGGGCCCATTAGGGAAAGGAGAGAGGGGGAAGGGCAAGGGGGTTGGCCGGCTGGGCCAAGCCCCCCCATGCAGGGCCCACTAGGGCTGGCCGGCGGCCTCCCCTCCCCCTCCTCTCCTTTAGTCCCACCGCGGGACTTTGAGGGAGGTAGTACCTCCCCTCCCCCTATATATAGTGAGGTATTTGGCCAGATAAATACACCCAATAATCAATAAAGGCCTTCTCACTTTTGGGAGGAACTCTAATTGATATTTTCTCTCCCTCTCTCTCTCTCGTGACCATGGTCCCAAGTTCGGACTGCGCAAACGAGAGACATCTTCACCGCAGAGCGCCGTCACATTATTGAGGATTCGGATCCAGAGCTCTACTCGCGAATCGCTTTGGATCGGGAAGCGGAGTTATTGTCAGGCACCGGACGTGTGCAACCCCCCGCGAGGTGTCGCACTTGAGGCACTCAAGTCGTTGGAGCCGTTGGAGCGCAAGGACTTCATCGCGACCTTGAGGTCGGCTACTAATCACATCAACCACGCTCTCTGGCGCTGACAACACTTTTCGGTCTTCAAGGGTAAGTTCGCTAAAAGCTCCTCTGTTACTATATTACTAATAGATAGGTCCTGGCGGCAATTTCGGGGTTCGGGGCATAGGGTAAAAATTATTGTTTTCATACGCGGAACCCCTACAAGATGCCCAGGTAATGCCACCACGTGGCTCAAATCCATCAAATATCGAATCTAAGGAAATCGATGAAGACATCGACTTTCGAATCGGGATGGTCGAAATCTACCTAGAGCAAAATCCGCAGGATTTCATGGACAATGTCTCTTGCGGGTCCAGTAAAAATAGCAGCAACCCGTACCTAACGCACCACCAAGTATGTGCGATCATCGGCGAACTAACAACAACACGCGTGACTCCAACGGTAACCCACTCCTTGACCCTAACAATATTTTGTCAGGTGATGATGAAGAAAACCGCGAGAACAAAGGAGACCAACCCAACAACCAAGTCATACCAATAAGAGAAGAACCACGCGAAGGTGAACGGCAAACTCTCTGGCTATCCGCCGAAGCATGGCAAAGAGCAAGGGACACAATATCGAGTGCAGTACCAATGACAGCAGAAGCAACGCACAAGGACCTGATGGCCTACTAATATTTACTCCACCACAAGAAAAGAGACTTGCTCAGGATGCAGAGGCAACACGATGAAAGGAAAAGACTAGCCAACGAATCTAGCCTATTACGGGTGCAACTAAGCTCTACTCGAGGATCAGGATGCGTAACTGGAGGCGTGCCACCAAGGAGAGGAACTTCACGATTACAGAATATTTCCGAAGCAGAAAGAAATGAGATGGCCCGAAACCTTGATCTATCATTTATGTCGGTAGACCAGGAGGGACACATAAGAGCAAAAATAGCATAGGCCGCAATCGTCGCTTCCCAGACCTACCTAATCACAACTCAACCCGCACCCAATGATCCCTGTGCGACACTTCATTGATCTGCTCTCATGAGACTCGATATGGTGGGAGCATCTCTCGCACAAGGAGAACAAGGAGTCACACGATAAACCGACAGATCCCTACACCGTCACAGCAACCCTCGGCACGTGGGGCACACCCGACGATCACGATCACCACAACAGGTGCACTTTTCAAACTCCGGGCCACAAGATGATGCAAGAAACGACATTACATAGCGCAGGATCGACAAGTCCAGGGAGGAGCGCAGTAGCCGAAGATATCACGATAGTGAAAGTGAGGATGAGTATGAATTATACTGGGCCAGTTGCTTTACCCAATGGGTTCGCAAAACTCCAGTACCCAAGGTTTTAAACTTCCTCATGATCACCAAAAATACCATGGTCTCCAAGAACCTGAAGCTTGGCTGGTAGACTATCTGGCAACCGTCAAACTATAGGGTGGCTCCAAGGCTACTGCAATGCAAAGCCTGCAGTTACACTTGAGCGGTGCCGCATAGTCATGGCTCAGGCAGTTACCTGAAGAGTCCATCAGCAGCTATAATGACCTCGGAGATAAGTTCATCTGAAACTTCACATCCACGTTCAAGCGACCCGCATCATTGGATCAGTTACGGGCATGCAATCAGAAACCCAGAGAGTTGATACGGGCATTTACCCAGTTAAGAAGGATAATGGGTCTGAATTTTTTCATGGATTTGGCATCAGGGTCTTTAGGGATCATATTGAGAACAATAAAGTTCAATCTATAAATGTCTAATTTCCCTTCATGGAAATCCTGAAACATGACCATGATATCACCTTTAACTAAATCCCAAAAATGCTGATAAAAAAGAAAAGGAATACCATCAGGGCCAGGGGCCCCATCAGAATATGATTCAAAGACAACTTTTCTAACCTATGATTCAGTAAAAGGAGCTTCAAGACCTTCATTCTGATCTTGAGTGATTTTTTCACCAGGGGAGTAAAAATCTTCACTGATGACAAAACCTGAGCTATCCTCTATTCTAAAAAGATCTTTATAGAAATTAGTAGCAACTTCTAACATTTCATGGGTTTCAGACATTGTTCCATCAGGGCCATCTAAGGAGTGGACCTGCATCTTCCTCCTCTGATTGGACCTGATGTGGAAATAGGGTGTTTACATCCCCCTCTTTGATATCTCTATCCCTAGACCTTTGCTTTGCTTTTACTTCCTCCTTTAACCATAGAGCATGCATTTCTGCATAGATTGCTCTAAGCCTAGCATGCTCATCTTCACTAAGATCATCAGTATCAGCTTTGATCTCAAGAGAATCATACTCTTCCATGAGATTTCTCTTGAGATTCCTAAGCTCAGACTCAATATTTCTACTCCAACCTTTAGTGTCAGCTCTAAGCCTCCTCATCTTTTGTTGCCAAATGCCAATGGAATTCCCCTATCTAAGAGGTTTATTCCAAGATTTTCTAACAATCTCATGAAACTCAGCTCTCATGAGCCACCATTTCTCAAATTTGTAAGAACTTTGTCTAGGGATCACACCTAATCCTACATCCCAAATAAGGGGTGTATGATCACTAGCCAATCTAGGGAGGGAGCTAATGCTGGCTAGAGGGAAAATGCTGCCAAATTCAGGATTACAGAAAAATCTATCAATGTAGACATAATCAGGTTTTCCTGATTATTTCCCCAAGTAAATCTTCTGCTACTGAGCTTGAATTCTAGTAGAGCCTAAATTTCTATCGAGCATTAAACTTATCACTCCACCTATGGCCTATTACTCCATTACTTTTGTCACTTTGATATCTTACCAGGTTCAAATCTCCACAGATGAGAGTATGACCCTAGTAATCTACAAAGAGACTATGTAGCTCAGAGATGAAAAGTTCTTTTTGATCTTCATAAGTACATCCATAAACATTAACAAACCTGAAAACTAGATTTTTTGCTTTGCACCTAACTATGACAGAAACAGAATAACTTCTAATCTCCCAGCTAATAACATCAAACATATTAAGATCTACCCCAACCAAAATGCCTCCTGCAGAGCCTTTGGCTGAGAGAGAATTCCAAGCAAACATCCTATCACCTACAAGGGAATTTAAGTAATTATCACAGATAACCTCTTTTTTGGTTTCTTGAAAGCCAATGAGGTTAGGATAGTATTTATTAAACATATCTATGATGGCAGTCTTCCTGCCATCAGCTTGAATACCTCTTATATTCTAGGAAGAACTAGTCATAAAGAAGGTTTTTCCTGGAGTGCTTGCCCCATCTATTTTTCCTACTTTAGTCCATAAAGAAAAATCAATTCCTACATCTCCCCCATTCTCCTGCAGATGTGTGGGGGTACTAGGAGATGAAACCTCCACTAACTCTATATTGTTATCACTACAACTATTGCAGGTAAAATTAGGAGCAAAAGAGATAGGACAAAAATTATCACTAGTATTAGGGAGAGATGACACATTACTAGGAGGAATGTGTGAAAAAGAAGATAAGCCATTATCTATTACTGGAGAAATAACAGGACCAATAGAAGCATTTAAACATATGGAGTTAAAACTATTCAAAGATTCACTACTAGGTAGCACCACACCCATAGTGTTGGCTACCTTATCAAAGTTAGAAGGATATAAAACTTGGAAAGGATTTTGACTCTGATTACCTTTGAGTTTTGAGGCCGCTGGCTTGACAGTTTCAAGATTTTTCTTCATCTTAACTTGTGGAGCCAGTCGCAAGATTGTCATGCCTTTATCTGTTACTCTTACGCTTTGCCTTGTGTTACAGATTGTTCCCCAAACCTTTTTGGGCAAAGGTGGGAATTTCTCAGTGTCTTGAGGCACAGTGTTATGGGCATTCTCAGTCTCCTCACTCAAGTCAGTAAAAAAGATCTCATCCTCTTCATCTTGAACCAGCTCCATATCCCTTAGCAAGGAGATGTAGTTCTCTTCAGCTACATGTTTTTTCTTTCAGCCAGCCCTGAGCTTGATCACTCTTTAGTAAATCAAGAACAAGAGAAAGTAGGCTTTCTGAAGGGGATGTCCTCTTTTATGCATAAAGGCCAGAGCCACTTCCTGAACCTTGTCTAATAGAAATGATGTTTTAATTTGTCCTTGAGAAGCAGATTTTTTGGGAGTAGATTTGCTTGGGCCTGAAGTATTGTTGGGGGCACCTTAGCCAGATGTTTTGTCAGTATCCATATCCTCAGAAACATTCCCTTTGCTGCTAGCATCCCCAGAATGGTCACTTGGCTGATGAGGATCATCAGTAGACCCATTGTTTTGGTTGGAGTACTTGGTCAGGACCTCCATAGTGACACCTATCTGATAAAGCTTTCCATTGACATTAAAAATCCTAGAATCTAGGATTTTCAGATGATCTTTGCACTGAATCTTGACCCTGACAACCTCAAAGAAAGATTGCCACATGCCTTGCCAACCAACTTCTAGCAGAATCCCAAAAGCAGATGAAAGTTGATACAACACCTTCCAGTCACACCAAGTAGGATAAAGCCCTCTGAGTTGAAGCCAGACTTCCTGCAGATCAGCCACATAGTCTATCTCTCCATCCCAAAGTTGTTACATTCCTGTCACACCTTCCTTGGGCAGCCAAACAGGGATAACCAGACCTCCTCGACATTGAGATGGGGAGGGAACTTAGCCAGGAAAGTCCAATCATCTAGCTCCCTTACTTGCCAGGGCCAATTATTTCTATAGATCTTTGTAAAAGCACTTGTTAATTCCTCTTTAGTGATTGAACCTTATTCCACATACACAACTCCCACATTATCAGTAGGCATCTCCCTAATAGGCTTCTCAGGCAGTTCAATGTTGAAGAAACCCAAAGCAGCTGCAACACTGCCAAAGAATTCAGAGATATGGAAAGGCTTCCTCTTGATAGGGTAGAGCTCAACCTCATGTCCAGGTTCTCCACATATGAAACAAGTGATGGGTTGTGGGAAGTTCTGTTTGTGATGTCCTGGTTCACCACAATTATAGCAGATAACATTGGCATAGCAGTCTGCTTTTTTCCTTCCCTTTGAGAGCTGCTTGGGGCAACAAGGGTTGCTCAGGCAAAATCACACTCTCACTTGGTGCTGCTGCTGAGACAGGGTCTTCTTTAGCTTTCTATTTCTGCTTGTTCTTCCCAGCTGTCTGATTCTTGCTCCGATTAGCAATCTCCAGATGGGTTTGTTGCACAGATTGCACCGGGGGAGGCTGCTGTTGCTGGCCAGCCGGCGGAGCTTGCTGAATCTGAGGACCTTGCTAGTAGCCAGGAGGAACAGACGCTTGCTGCCAAGGGGTGGGGGGGGGGGAACTGACCTTGAAAACCCGGAGGAAACTGGCCAGGTGGCTGCTGCCATGGTTGCCATTGCAGAAGAGCGAAGCCATACGGTGGGAAGGACCCGTATTGCGGCTGCTGCGGAGGAGGAGCAAACCCAGAGGGGGCTTGAACCCATTGTCCTCCCTTGGCTAAGGTCTTCCCCCTTCCTCGACCTCTACCCCCATCAGCCATCACAATCTTCCTAGCGATTTCTTCGATAGACGGGCGGTTGCTTCCTCCCCACTCTCCCTTCGACAAATCAAGGTTCCGGATCGGCGCGAGGAGGTTGTCTCTGACAGTGGTGGGAATGCAATCGGAAATGGTGAAAGCAAAGCTATCGACTAGTCCTTCCTGATCCAGACCAGGAGCGGATTGGGGATGAGAGGCGGCGGGACAGCAGGAAGACCGTGGGCCGAGAGACACGGAACCCTATCTGCACGCGCCTGGGAAGAGGCGGAATACCATAATTGCCCAAATGATCCTCAGCCGCTAGATCTGCCTTGGCGTCCGATACAGGAAATCCTGAAGGGTAGGGCCTCCGTGCACCATTGATGTGGCAACCCAAACTCCTGAAACTTGAATCCAACCATGATTCAGAGTTGTTGTGCTGCATCAAACCTGTTTCTGTTCTTCGCACTAGACGGTTCATGGGTCCCCGCTGCACAACGATCGAATCTGCCGTAGAAACTCGGATAGGAGAAATAAGAGCATCGATTCGCAAGAAAATCTCTTTAGGATTCCTGCACACTCCATCTCTGCAATAGTTGTGTCGATGATGAATGGGAGCTCCTCCTCTACCCAACGCCTAGCATCCCGCAGAGTTGAGTCGGACTCTGCATCCGAGTGGCTGCCCGAGCCACGGAGAGACTTTGGAGCACGAGATTCCTGCGATTTTCGCCGCGCATGGGACGGAACCATATGACAATCAACCTCGGGGAGAAGCAGGGGATGCAGGTCTCGATGCGGGCGACGAAGACTTTGCCAGCCCTGACGACCCCAACCTGTCATCACCTGGACTCCGGAGCCCTTCGCCATCTCCAGCCCGTCTTGAATCACCTCCGACATCCGACGATACTTCCGCGCAGTCCTTTTTCGTTGCAGGATCCCTATCCCAATCGGGGAGCAGTGGGTCTATTTCCACAATTGAAGAGGACCACCCTTTTTGGGCCTCCCTGAACCAGAAGGCGGCTTCCTGATTTGTGCCGCAGCGCGAAGCATCTTCTCCTTCATCGGCGTGATCCACCAGGGTCAATCTCCGAGAAGCGAGCGAGTTGATCTTCGTGCACGGAAGCAGAGCAGGAGGCGCATGCGAGGGGGTGCGGAGAAGGCGAGGGTGAAGGCAGAGAATGGGAGGCGTGAGGGGAGAGCCCGGGGAGAAGCCCGAGGACTCGCAGGGCCCCATCGGAACAGTGCCGGCGGCAAGTGGCTGCACAGTGCCGTCGCCATGGCCCGCATGGGGAGAGTCCTCGGGAACCGAACTTGCCATATCCCACGCGAGCCTAAAATTTGTGTGAAATTGACATCGAAAGCGCAATCTGGCAATGGTTTGAGAACTCGCCATATCCCTCGGGGTACATAGATTTCCCCCTTTTTCTTTGGGAAAACTTGATGGGCTGGTTTGATTTGGTTTTTCTAAATTCGTCACACAGGTTCGGTTTAGATACAATCCGGTTCCCAAACCATTGCCAGATTGCGCTTCACATACTTCTGGAAAACCTTATTCGTCTTCTTGTGGCGAATGATGCTGGTAGTCATTCAAGCATGTTATTACGTGTCATTTTTTCCTCTTGTAAATTATGTGGCGGTTGCCCATCTTTTACATCTAGACTAGTTCCTGACATCGAGATAAAGGAGATGAAATGTGGGAGGTAAGATACCGCCGTGATATCAATATGTCACGCCTCATGGAAAAAGACAAAAAAATAAATGGTTGGAGGAAATCTATGACGAAGCACCTGTCCAACCTCCCCCCTTGTTCCCTTGTTCCGTTTGAACTACCATACGCTTCCACGTAGCCACGCTCGGTGACAAGAACACACGGAAGCTGGAACCAGCTCTCTACTCGCGAAACATCCTAGCGGCGATCTAGACTGAAAAGCAGACGCAGAACCGTCCGGGCCTTTGAATATGCTTACCAGTACCAACCGGTCAGCCGCGCACGTATTTTTAATTATTGGACAGAGAATGTCCTGTTGCTACTTACTCCGTATTTCATCAAACGGACGTTGTTGCTAGTTGCTACTACAAGCTGCCACTGGCAAGAATTCCGTTTAGCCAGCTTAGATCAAGCCTAGATTTGAGGGCTGATTAATCGGCATGGTCCTGGGGATTTTTATTTTTTTTGCGCAATCATGCCCTGAATGTTTGCAAGCCCTAGCGCCGAGGGCAGGCGGCTGCTTTAGTAGACAGACTATCATGCTTGGGTGTTGGTGCTGCTCTCTCTCTAGCGAAGATAGAGGGGAATAAATTCCCTCACCAACCGCTTTCTTTCCATAATTCTTCCCCACTTCACAGGTTCCTTCCTCAGAGCGTAGTATTTGGGGAAATTGTACCGGCGGCACGGTCACAATCGATCTGCGAAAATTACACCCAGAGGGAAACGTTTGCTGTAGTGCCGGTACAGTAAAAACGGTTGTGGAACGTGGACTGAAACCGGCCGAGCAGTTGAGTGAGAGTGGCCCGAAATGGCTCGCTCCGCGTGGCGTCTGCGCCTGCGTGGGGAGCGCCCCGAGAGAGTGAGCGCAGCGAGCGAGCGAGAATCAGAGAGGAGGAGGAGGAAAAAGGCAGGCCAGCTCGCTTGCAAAAGGCGCCGTTTTTAAAGCGCAAAGGAGGAAGGAGGCAAGAGAGCAGTCCTTCTCTGCTGCTCGCCCCGCCTCTCTGCCACCCCCCTTTCTGCCCCCAGACAGAGAGAAAATTTCACCTCGGGAGTCGCTTTGCCTTGCTGGGCGTCCGTTGCTGCTAGTAGTTCTTGCTCGCTCTTGCGAATCACAGCCAGACTCATCGTTTGTTTCCCCTCGAGATTTTCTCCCTTTCCTTGCTGCGAGGGAGAAAAGAAGAGTGTGACTGAGCCTCGTAAGGTGACTTTTGGGGCCAGCAGATTCTCTTCTCTTCCTTGGAGGAGGAGAGGTGGTAGTGGGGAATTTATTAGCTCGCTAGGCCAGATCAAAAGAAAGGCCGACCTTTCTTGATTCTCCGCCTTTGTACCCTGTTCATGTACTACGAGTGAAGTTGAGTGAGTGATTGGTTGTTCCTTCCTTCCTCGTGAGGGTTCTTGGTTTCGGGGAGCACAAAAGAGCAACAAATCAGTCGGTTGCTTGTTTGTTTCCGCGCTGAACCGAAGCACTTGATTCTTCTCTCGGAGCTTGTGCGAGCGGACTCAAGTGAAGTGAGAGTTTCTGGGGAGTTTGGACGAAGATGGCAGCCGCGCCGCCGCCCAAGGCCGACGAGCTGCAGCCGCACCCGCCCAAGGAGCAGCTGCCCGGCATCTCCTTCTGCATCACAAGCCCACCGCCATGGCGTACGTCTCCTACTCCCTGCCTCAGTGCCCTTTTGTTTCTGCACTTAAAAGTTTCAGTTTCCTTTCTTGTGCTGCTCCGTCGCTGTTCCTTAATTTTGTCCATACTTCTTGTTTCATGTCGAGGCTGTTTGTTTTCCCCACTGCATATATGTGCCGATAAGTCATCTTTTTTCTTCTGTTGTCGGTGCACACCAGTTTGTTCATATTTTCACTAGAAAAGGTTTCTTCATGTTGCTGCTAGTCTCTCTATAAGTTTTTTACTGAAAAAAAACCCTTCTGCTAAAGCACTCTAGGAAGAATCTTCCTTCGCACCTGAGAAGACAACGAAAAACTCTTTCACTTGCACACATGTTTATGAAATTGGTAGTACTCAAATGGTACTAGTATGTTGATGTTCCTCTTGTTCCTTGTAATCCTGTACGCAGCCGAGGCCGTGATACTAGGATTTCAACATTTCATTGTCATGCTGGGCACCACTGTCATCATACCCAGCGCACTTGTGCCTCAAATGGGGGGAGGAAATGTGAGTCCCAGCAACTTTACACACTGCTAAATTGTTGATTCCAGCATATTCATTTAATTTGAAATATTAATCTGATAACGCTGAAGAAGTAGTACCAAGGTTGTACTCAAATCTGAAATTCTGAATGATACAGTTTCACTGCCTTTTTGTTTTTGTTTGTCAGGAAGAGAAAGCTACGGTAATTCAGACGCTCTTGTTTGTCGCCGGCATAAACACCTTGCTCCAAACGTTCTTCGGTACCCGTCTCCCTGTTGTCATGGGTGGCTCCTACACTTTCGTCGCGCCAACCATCTCGATCATATTGGCTGGACGTTATAACGATGTGGCAGACCCTCACGAGGTACTACCACCCAACAGCAACAGATTTTGGTCTCCTCATTAATTTGTGAGTTGTTCTACTTGTACATAACGCTAACAGGCTTGTTGCTGTTGTGTTGTCAAGAAATTCTTAAGGACCATGAGGGGAACACAAGGTGCTCTCATCATCGCATCGACGATTCAGATCATCCTAGGCTTCAGCGGACTCTGGCGCAATGTCGTTAAGTAGGTCTCGTTTTAGGCCTTTTCTTGAATTAAAGTTCTCTATAAGTACCCTGGCCTGTAGCATCTCAGTTCTGTGATATTAACTATCCTGCATAATTTTGGTGCAGATTGCTGAGCCCACTATCTGCAGTTCCTCTTGTTTCACTAGTGGGATTTGGGCTTTATGAACTTGGTTTTCCAGCAGTTAGTATTGCTCCATCACTTGTTTATTTTTCTCCTGTTTCTATATTCAGGGAAGATTGATAAAATTGTTATGTGACAATATGCAGGTAGCAAAGTGTGTGGAAGTTGGTCTTCCAGAGCTCATTCTAATGGTTGTGTTTGCTGAGGTATTATGCTGACACCATTTTATGACTTTCTACATGACCGGTCTAACTGCGTCGAATAGTTTTGAATAAGGTAATGTACTGATCATTTTTATTTCCTTGACAGTATTTGCCTCATGTGTTGCATTCTGGAAAGGGCGTATTTGGCCGGTTCTCTGTTCTTTTCACCGTTTCAATTGTGTGGCTCTACGCATACATTCTGACCATTAGCGGTGCCTACAAGAATGTCAGGCCAAAGACACAGGTGCACTGCCGCGTCGATCGTTCAGGCCTTATTGGAGGCGCTCCGTGGTAGGCTCTCACGAAACCACATACTGTTGTGTTACAATGTAATTTTTATGACATTTTCTTATGAAGGTGCTGAAAATCTGGCTGTAGGATAAGCGTTCCATATCCCTTTCAGTGGGGTGCTCCAACATTTGATGCTGGAGAAGCTTTTGCAATGATGATGACTTCATTTGTTGCTATTGTAGAGGTTTGTCTGCAATATTTGCCTAAAAAGGGAGAGAAAAATGCTATGCATTCGGTCATAATAAGACAGTGATTTGTTAACTTGCAGTCAACTGGAGCCTTCATTGCTGCTTCAAGGTATGCAAGTGCAACGATGATACCTCCGACGATCATCAGTCGGGGAATTGGTTGGCAGGTAAATGAATCATTTGTTGTACAGTAGTCTGTCTAAACACTTATTTGGCAGTAATGCTGATTGTTCTGAAATGTCACTTTCAGGGAATCGGTATCTTGCTTGATTCATTCTTTGGGACAGCCAGCGGAACCTCAGTTTCAGTGTAAGTGAATGTTTGGGATAAGTAGAAGTGGCATTACTTGTACGTAATATTTGTTTTACTAATTAGCTTTGTAACTTGGTATTTTCAGGGAGAATATTGGTTTACTTGCCGTGACACATGTTGGCAGCAGGAGGGTGGTGCAAATATCTGCCGGGTTCATGATTTTCTTCGCTGTCCTGGGTAATATGCTAAACTCATTTTTATAGATATTGTCACTTGAGTTTTGATTGTGCACATATATTGTTTCCCAAGCTGATATTAAATTTATTTATTTTGACAAAAAAAAAACAGGAAAATTCGGAGCCCTATTTGCTTCCATTCCGTTGCCCGTATTTGCTGGCATGTACTGTGTTTTCTTCGCATATGTTGGTATGTTCAGAGATCTCATTGTTCGACAGTTCACATTTTTCAGCATGTTATGTTTCAACCAGCATGATTCATTTGTTCTTCCCCTGAGCAGGTGCCTGTGGAATTAGCTTTCTTCAGTTCTGCAACTTAAACAGCTTCCGGACCAAGTTCATCTTGGGTTTCGCTTTCTTCATGGGCGTCTCGGTTCCTCAGTACTTCAACGAGTACACCTCTGTTTCAGGTCACGGTCCCGTGCACACCGGGGCCAGATGGGTACGATAAACACATGACAAAGACTCGTGCCATTACTCCCTCGCTCTCTGAAACTATACTACTAATGGCTTTCATTTGTTCATGTTGTGACAGTTCAACGACATGATCAACGTTCCGTTCTCGAACAAGCCGTTTGTGGCGGGACTGGTGGCATTCTTCCTGGACAACACGATGCACTTGAGCCAGAGCGCGGTGAGGAAGGACCGAGGGTTCCACTGGTGGGACAAGTTCAGGAGCTTCAAGAAAGACGCCAGGAGCCAGGAGTTCTACTCGCTGCCCTTCAACCTCAACAAGTTCTTCCCTTCGGTCTGATCCTGCGACACGCCGCAGAAGGGGGCGATCCCTTGTTCATGCATGGTCCTGCTGGCTTGATCTGTCGAGTTCTTGGTGGTGCTGCTGTGCGTCAATTTTGTGTATTTATGGGCGAAATGGACTGGTTTGCTGGACCAGTGGGGACGCTTCTGGTTCTGCACGGATCAATGCCTCATAACCTGTTAGTTTCTCACTCAATCTGGCAATGTACAAGTGGCTTCCCTACCCAGAAAAAGACTCGTCATCAGCATGGTTGCCTAGTGCTAATATATTTTTTAGGAATTAAACACTCAAGTGTTCCATTTTATGCTAGTATTACCTCCGTTTTCAGAATGAGAGCCTTTCTAGCAGTTCAAATTGCACTACTAGAATTCTAGAAAGTCTTACATTTTGGAATAAAGGTAGTACTTGTTAGAGCAACTCTAGCAGACCCGTAGCCCTCAAACTCGCGGATGCAGGGAACACAAAGCGGATGCACAAAACGAGTGTATGCTGTTATGTTGTCTCACTGGTCTGCCGCAAACCTCGCAAAACATGTTGTCTCACTGGTCTGCCGCAAACCTCGCAAAACCACACAACACAAGAGAACTGCAACACAGGGTTCTGTAAAGTTTCGATAAACATCCGACAACATGCAACAATAGGCAATGTTTTGAGATACCAATCTGATCATCAAGGTACGCAATCCTACTTTTTTTTTTTGAAAAGAGTATATATTAATATCACAGGGATACCAATTACACCCAGCCTCTTCAACAACGCATGCCCTAGCGGCTCTACGGATACACACAGCCCAGAAAAAAGAAAAAAGAATTACAAAAAAGAAAAGTCCTGCTACAGAGAACTAATCCTCAAAGCAACGACATCGACACCATCAAAACAACACCGTAGTCCACCTCTCCAATAACAACGCCTTCAAAAAGGAAACAGTGCCCAAGCGCCGTCGTTGCCCGATCAAGGATCATAGGTTTTTACCCTGGAGAAAATCCTCGCTCACAAAACAATGCCTTCAACAAGGTCATTGCCTGACACAACCAGTTAAGGCCAGACCTTGGATTTTCACCTTGCAAGGTAAGACTAGGAACTCCCTCTGTGTTATCTTACCGCCAAAGCAATTTAACGAGTCCCATATCACGCAGCCGGTTCTCCATCGCCACAAGAACTAGAATCACCATCGCTACCATCATATTTCCGTTTTCTTGACATTCTCCGCATCTGACTTCACCATGGCTCTAAGAATGGAACTTGGTGGGAACAAACAACAGAGCTTCGCTACGCTCCCGCTGAAACCAAACGGCCAGAAAAACAAAGTGCGACGATCGAATACCTTCCGATCCAGCAATCTCCGAGCATAATCGCCCATAGGAGTTCGTCACGAGCCTTCCGAACCCGCCTCTCGCACCCAGATCAACGAGGCGCATAACAAGCAGATCTTCGTCATCATGCGAAAGAAACCAAAGGACCACCTCCTTTATTAGATCCGACATAGCGATCCCCACACCGCCGACCGGTTTCCGAGAACGGATCGAGTAGGCCGACCATCGGTGTCGATGAGCAGCCGGCGCGCGAGGAGGACCGCTCGTCGTCGGGGAGAGGTCCAGGCCGTGGCACCCTGCCATCCCATGATACTGCTTAGAGAGGCAACGCGCCTCGCCTCCTCTTGCTCGTCGCCGCCATCGATCGGCGACCTTACCTCCGCCGAGAGGCCGATCTGCCACCGAACCCCTCCTGCGGCGCCGGAGACCCCACCTCATGAAGGACAGCCTCGAACACGCCATCGCGACGCCCGCCGTCTTGCCGGCCAGGCGTGGCCGCCACCACCCGGTGACGTGGCCGGGGAGGGCGGCGGCTAGGGTTAGGAGGAGGGGAGCCTCTGGAGACCTCTCGCGCGAGAGGACCTAGGAGCACGTTGCTATTGTACTCGTCAAGCCAAAATAAGAAGCACGGTCGTACCGCAAGCGCCAAGATGAAGCATCATCGGCGCTTGCCGTTGCATCATCACCACCGCTTCCCTGCTACAAGATATCCATCCTCGCAAGTGTACTATCAACTTCCATTTATAAACATGCTCTAGCAACTTGTAGCAATATATAAGCATGAATAGTTTGCCTTTCGAAGTTGGCATCTCCTTGTACCTATCCCTGGCAATTCGGCCCTACATGTTTAAAACAATGCACAAGTGTTTAAAGATGCAACAACCATGGCAAACAGTAGTTGAACATTCCATAGAATGGTGCCAATCGGTGGAGCATTCCTCACGGCCTCAATGCAACCGGCCCATCGGCTACATGCATTTTTGATGGTGTCCCAACGATTTTGGAATGATCTATACGAGCGAGTTGGCGTGGAAGAAATGAGAGGCATCAATTGGGATGATTTGTCCTAGATGAGTAGCCAATATCGCTTCCCAGTTTTATCGGTGTCAGTCACAACATCGAGCGATATGGTCTCCCAAGCCTTGATCAATATGTCGTCTTAAAATTCCATGTAGTTCATGGTCCTCAGCGATTTCCCCTTCATCACCACCCCTTCGAACACCTCCTCCTGTATCTCCTACACCTCGCCGTCCTCGGCCTCTTCATCGTCCTCCTTGCCACCGTCTTCCATGTCCCCGTCGTCGTTCTCGTAGTATCCAAGCAGCGCATCGTCAATATCGACGGACACGTCGTTGAGCAAGCGCACAAACAATCCCGGCATCCTCACTACGGTCCGCGTCAATTAATTTCATGCAATTTCCCCCATCCTCACTACACTAGCGTTGCCAAGATCGAAATTCCATACCTTGTGGGATCATGTGTAACACCCATAGTTCTACTAATAGTAATTAGAGTTTGTTTGTGCATTCATGAGCATCATTATTTTGCTAAGAAAAATGCAAGAAAAAGAAAGCAAAACAAAAACCATAATCCCCTCTCCCTTGTACTCTATTCAAAATGTTTTTAAAATATTTGAAAAGTTCAAAGGTTTGGAGCCCAAACAGTATTAAGGGACATATTCTACAACATCTCTAGTATTTTGGAATAATTCAAAACAGTAAGATGGTTTGGAAAATAGAGAAGAGAAAAGAAAACAGATATGGAAAACGTTTTGTAGGAAAAATAAATAAAGCAGATCTAACTAGGCCAGCAGCCCACTTCCCTCCCCTTCTCTCTGTTGTCCAGCTAGCAACATGCAGCCTAGCTCCCTCCCCTTTCTCTTCAACGCAGTGCAGCGTGCAGTAGCCCACCCTCGGCCCAAGCCATCCCAACTGGATCCCAGACCTCTTCGGCCCTTCTAACCGCGTCGTCTTCCTCGATGACGAGGAAGCAACTCGGTGGCTTGCCTCCAGCCACCCGATGCTCACTGCAAGTGCTATGTGCGTCGCCACCCCAACATCTAATAGTAGCCCTAGACTCCACGAAGAACCCTAGCGTGCCCCGCTTCACTTATTTGTCTCTCTTCCTCATTCTCTTGCATGCGAAACCCTAGCTCGAGAAGCCACTTGCCACCGCTGCTGGACCACCCCGAGCCTCGCCGTCTATCCTAGGAGCTTCACCCTTTCACCCTCGTCCTCCTTGCCAAAGCACGCTAGACAGAGAGCCCCCTTCTCGCCGGAATCGAGCTCGATGTCCCACCGGCCGCCGCAGTCACTTCCATCGATTCATCGCTTTTTGACCTCGCCTCGCTTCCCCGACCCCTCCATCGCAATCCTGGTGAGCCACCGGTGCTCAGGCTCCGTTTTCTCCCTCTCGTGCTGTATCACCACCGTGTTGCAGCGCCGTGATTTGTCGCGAAGCTGCTCGGGTGACCTATAGCGAGGGGCGTGGCCCCAAAGCGCCGCCATGCATGCCCACGTCGAACGCGCCTGCTCCCAAAGCCCTGCATCACCTCCTGCGTCGAGCCCGAGCTCGACCTGGGAGCTCTCCCCATTGATGATGTCATTATGATGTCATGTTGGCATCATAATCCCTTTCCTTTTTCTTTTATCTTTCCAGTAATTCATTTATGTAATTAGTTTAGTAAATGAAAATGCTGACATGTGGGCCCCTTTTGTAAAATGTATAAACATTTACGGAAATGTTTTTTATTAATATAAATGTTAAAGTATTTACAATATTTTTTTATAATTTCCAAAAATGATTTAAAATGAATTAAAATTGGGAAAAATAATAAGTAATTTATTTTAAATCATAAAATATGTATAATATATCAAAATATTTTAAAAAATGAGATCTACATCTTAGCATCAAAATAATGCATTGTTAAGCAACTTTCATGACAAGTTTAATTAGAAGAACCAAATAAACTCCTGAAGGTGATTCCGAGGTTTCCTTGGTTTAGGGCTTAGACCTCTCGGGCCCTGTTTAAAATGATCAAGCATGTATCAGGGTTACACTTAAATACTATTTAACTTGTCATATCATCATACTTTTTTGAGAACTGCATCGATTTCATGTGTTGATTATTTCCATCTCTTTCCGGTATTCTGGTTCTTCCTGGTAGAATACGATATTGAGTCTGCGATCAAAGACAGATATCAAGACCATCGAAGGTCGAAGATCAATACTTGACCAATTATAATCAAGTCAAGTACAAGGTTTACGAAGACGGTTATCAACAAGCAAAGGAAAGCCTAGCCCCCACCATGATATTATCCTATGATTTCAAAATATTTCAATTCTTTCCATGTTGCATACGATTCCTAAGTCTTTTATCGATAGAAAGAGTAGTAATTATATCTGACGCATGTTCCCCTTTGTAGACTATATACCCTGATCCACTGCACCTAGCATAACTACGGTTTGGCTTGTGAAGCATTGCTAGAGCTGTTATCTGTTTTGCTTAGCCATGCTTAGCTGTTACTGCTGGTTCATTCGGTTGATAAATCAGAGCTACGAATAAACGTAGTATGATAGGATGATGTGGTATGACCAGAGATGAAAATTGAACATGCCAAGACTTGTATGGGAGGCCATAGTGGGTTGTGGTTTTTTGTAGCCCCATACTTGTCACCACTAGGACCTGAGTTCTTGCCTCTTAAACCAAGACCAGCGTACAGCCACACGGGGGTCTGGAAACCCCCTCGACCAGCTAACTTGCCTAGTAGATTCCATGAGTCACATAATTCGGGCGTTCCATTCGGCATACACATAGAAAATGTTTTGAAAGATTCAGTGGGTGAAGGTGCATCATACAGGGTGTGACCGGTACTAGGAGAGGCACTGCCTCTGTAATCTTGGTCCCTGCACACAACTCTAGGGACTGGCTTCGGGACTCGACCCATTACAGCGGCATCTCCTTAGAGCGTGACTCACGATCTCGGCGAAAGCAAGGTAAAGGTCGTGATCAACCACCCTCTATCGGCATTCCAAGGAAGAGGGCTAGTACGTTGGCGTTAAGAGTCGGTTGGTACGTGTGGGTAAAGTTGTACACCCTTGAAGGGTTTTAATCTTTTCGAAAAGCCATGTCCGTGGTTATGGACGACTAGGGAATGGATTCAAAGATCATAGAGAAGTATAACCTAATCGTAAAACTTGGCAAGTAAAGTAAAGTGTGCTTAAGAATGCTTTCGCAGGAATCGAGGGGGTGATCTTAGTTGATAGGTTCAGCTGATAAAGATTTGGTGGATATCAAGAGATGATCCAAGCTAAAGATATTACTCTCTTATCCCCTGTTCTGATTAGTTGAGCTTCTACTTCCTCCTGTTTTAAAAAAAAAGATAGCTTTATGCAAACTAACTTCACAAGCCATAAGTCTTATGGAGTACACTCAATACTCAGTCTTGCTTTGTTGATACTTTTGCTGCAGAGTAAATGTTACCATAGAAGATGAGTTCGTTACGACATTGACAAGTAGTTTGGGGTTCCTAGGCGGCAATCTGGGATCTATAGATTATGACGTCATCGTTATGCTTCAGGCCTCTTAGGCCATTTGTTAAGTTTGCTATACATAATAGCATAATTTATCTTCCGTTGTTTGATGTTTGTTGTTAGTGACCTCTGCTTAAAATATTTTGGTTCTCTGCTTAGTTATAAGCTTGATGTAATAATATTTGTGTCGTAGGATCACTGTTGTGTTACCGATTCTTTCACTGTGTACTCTCGAGCTCTAGGTTAGGCCTATGTCAGACTAAGGTCTGGAATTTGTTTAACCCTCATCCCGGGGGTGTCACATCATAGTCAAACGCCTTGTGTGCATCGACGCGACGGAGGCGGGCGCCCATCGTTGCCGCCGCATAAAGGATGCCTTGTTCGCATGCTTATTAGTGGCCACCTTCTTCATCGGCTTGTTCACGGCAAACACCTTTCCCCTTGACTTGGGCATACCTTCGGTCGGGGTCGCCCTCGTACTGGGAGCAGGGCCACCGACCGGGACAATGTGCGTCCCCTACCGCTTGCATTTGATAGACGTGGGGACAACAACATGCTGGGCGGCAAGAACGTTAGTGAGCTCGGCGCCGGCGGGTGTTGCGATGGCGGATCGAGACTCGGGCGCGGCTTGCGAGGTTGATTGGACCGGCGCGACCTGCGCGGTGACCATCGGCGGGTTCAGAGTGTCCATCGCGGCGAGACCGGAGGGGGCGGGGGCAACGAGATCAGCGGCAACGTGGGGAAACGGGAACTCGCGCCCCGCTGAAACTTCCTTCATGCCAAAGCCTTGCATGGGATTGGGATCGCGCTCGGAAAACCCTCACAACCTATGCGGGCTGGGAGGCAAAGTTTTCCGAGCCCCCTATTATTTTAGTGGATACAGGTTTATTCGGTATCTGGTCGGGGCTTCGACCAAATCCGCAAATCAATAGTTATTTTGTGGACGCGGGGATGCGGGTTTACTAGAGTTGCTCTTAACGTTGCTGCTTGCAGAATTTTTTCTTCACCTGGTGGACAACATGACTCTGTTACCTTTACTCCAACAAACTGACGGAAAGTGTGTTTGGCTTCCGAACCCGAGTGATCCCTTCATTTGTAAAATTCAAAAATCATATTTAAAAGTTTTAAAAACAATTAAAAATGTTTTTTGACATTGTCAATGTTTCACAAACATGCAAAATTGCGATACGAAATTCTTTGCATCATGGGCTACACAAAAATGATAAACTCTAATTTAAAATAGGGATTTAAAAATATGCAAGCACAAACGCACAATTTTATCATTTTTATGTAGTTCACAATTGAAAGTATTTTTCTTGTGAAAATTTTACCGACCTATTAATAATAATCAATAACAGTACACAATCCCTCAAAAAAAAAGTTCACCGTAGACTAAAACTAATAAAAATTATAAATAGGTTTATATACCACCTAGTGACGACCACAACCCTATCATAAACCGAAGGCGCGCCGCCGTCCTCACCCCTATATCACCGGAGTCAGACAACACTTTTCATAGGAGAGCTTGTTGTAATAGACGGACATAAAATCATCGTGCTAAGGCCCCAAAATACCAGCACACCAGAGTAGCAACCATCGCCAATAATGATAACCGTAGATAAAAAAGCCGGATCTAAAACCACACAAACAAGCACGAAAGCCGACCGAATTGGGGGAGATCCATTGAACACACGACTGCACGCGTCCTCCGTTAGCACTAGACGCACCACGGGCCGAGGATAGGGCGAGAAAGATATTATTATGACTTCAGGATCTAGAAGAAGACACGTAAAACTGATATTTTACACTTTGGTGTGCTATATCATTGACCATGTCCGGATTTTTTTTTTTTGAAACTAGCAAACATAATATTAGATCTAATATTATGAAAATTACAGAATCACTCGAGCTCAGTAGCCAAAAATCTCTGCTCCAAACGGACGGTCTATTTTATATCCTCGGGTTGTATAAACCAGATCTGGATCAAAGGGACGAAACAAGAATATCTACGACAGATAACATGCAAAACTCTTGCTCACCTTTGTTGCAAAAAATTAATTATTTAAGAATTTGGCGAGATTCTTGGATTCCAAAGCCCCCGAACTGCAAACCCATATCAATGAAGAGAAGATGTAGGCTTCGCTTTGTCTCGGAGTTAATTGACCAGTTTGGGAATTAGAGAACAGATTTGCTAAATCAATACGGAGTATTTTATTCACGCGGATGTAACTGAGATACTGAAGATCAAGCCCTCCTCCCGATTATTGGAAGATCATCTCGCTTGGGCGCCACAGAAGCATGGGCTCTTTACAGTGAAGAGTGCATATGGGCTTGCAATGGATGAGATTTGGAGAGAATAGACAGAATCTAGTAGTTCAGCTCCTAATGGAAATAGGCGAGTTTGGGACCTAGTGTGGAAGTCAGATGTACCACCGAAGGTCCAACATTTTGCTTGGCGCTTTGCTAACGATTCCTTCCTACTTTGATGAACAAACATAAGCGTACACTTGAAACATCAGGGAGGTGCCTGATATGCGGACTAGAATCTGAGGATAATTTCCATCCTTTTTTTAGATGCACGCTAGCAAAGCAGTTTTGGGAATATATGTCGGAGAAGTGGCCCCTACCTCCTCTGAAACTGATAGATCATACTGGTCCATATTGGCTCCTTAATCTGCTTGGGAACTTGGCAAAAGATGTTCCGATGACATTGTGGCGTATTTGGCATATACGTAACGAAATTGTTCATGATAAACAACCGCCTCCTATGGAAATATCTCAGCAATTTTTAATGAGCTATATGGATTCATTGTTGCAGATTAAATACCACTGACATGAAGATATTGCAAAAGGTAAATTCATCATGGATATTATTAATGTGCCTGTGCATAAAGTTAAGGAACCTCAATCTGATCTGAACCTGAAGTGGACTGCACCCCCGTTTGGATGGTGCAAAGTTAATACTGATGGTTCTTTTGTTGTTGATGGTGAGGAGGGTGCAGGAATAATCGTTCGAGGTCATATGGGTAAGATCGTGTTATCCTCATGTCGCCAAATCTTTAATTGTAGAGATGTGTTGGAGGCTGAACTTTATGCAACGAAGGAAGGCCTGTCATTGGCTCTGAATTGGTGCACCCAACCGCTAATTCTTGAGATAGACTCTTTGGAGATGATCAAGTTGCTTCGGAATCAAAACTTGGATCGTTCAGTCTACACGATCATGGCTGAAGAGATTAAAGGCTTGCTCAAGGATCATTCATGCATTACTCATGTTAAGAGATCTCAGAATACTTTTGTGAAATTCCACCGATCTATTAATAATCATCAACAACAAAGTGTCCTAAAAGTAATAGAAATTACAAATATGTCATTGGACCACCTAGCGGCGACTACGAACACGAGTGAGCGAAGGCGCCGTCCTCGCCCCTCCATCACCGGAGTCGGGCAAAGCTTGTCGTAGTAGAGCTTGTTGTAGTAGACGGACGAGAAGTCGTCGTGCTAAGGCCCCAAAGGACCAGCGCACCTGAGCAGCAACCATCGCCGAAGATGACCAACGTAGATCGGAAGAGACTGACCTCAAAACACACCAACGAAAGCGAAAAACGACCGGATCCGAAGTGATCCGTCGGACACACGACTCCACACGCCCTCTGTCGATGCTAGGCACACCACCAGAGTGAGGATAGGGCGGGGAGGATTTTATTCTAACTTCAGGACGTAGCCACCGCCTCAACATCTTGAAGAAGACACTGAAAACAGTCTAAATAAAACACTGAGACCCCCCGCCGGCGAGAGGCCGTGGTCCGCCACGTCTCCAAGGCCCTAAGGCCACCGGAGACGAGGCGGACCGGTGACGTCGCCGGCGGAGGGAAGGAACCCTAGATGGGTTTTTGCCGCCGCCTCCTGCCCTAGAGATCTCAGAATATTAGTAGTCATTATATGACAAACTATGCTAGATTAAATGGTCGTACAGCTTTGTGGCTAGCCTCCAGTCCAGAGGGCTTAGGAGACACTTGCCACGATTTTATAATTCCTGATATTCTCTGAGTAATGCAAGTTTTATCAAAAAAAAAAAGTCCAAACGTACAGATACTGCAAAAAAAATGTCTAAGTGTACAGAAAGAGACAGGTTCGTTTTCGTTTAGACCAGACAAGTTTTATTTTAGTTCGGCTTCCAGAAAGCCATTGTGCGTTCGCGGGCTGTGCTTCTGCAAGTTTGCTGATGAAAAAAAAAGGCTGCGGCGCCCATGGCCTTCTAGGGAATTTTAGTGATTATTACCATTCCCTCGGTTGGTCGTTCTATTTTTCTGCCGCCGGATTTTCTAGCACCAACTTTTGTTTACCATTACGGTGCTTCCTAGCCAGTAAATTCCACATTGATGTAAAAAAAAACATCTAGAGCCGAAGGACACGGTGTGTTTGGAACACTGTCGGAGGCCCGAACCCGGGTAAGAGCATCTCTACTCGGGTTCCAGGACGCCGTTTCCAGGGCGTTTTTTCTGTCCGGACGGTGATTTTTCGCCTAGTCGCGTTTCCAGAATGTCGGTTTCGTCCGAATTTGACCCAACTTTCATCCGACGTTCCCAGGCCGAACCCAGGATGCTGGGAACTGCCTGGAAATGCCGGACACCGTCATTTTGGGTGAACTAGGCCGAATTTTGAACCAAATTTGGACGAACTAGGCCAAACTATGCCGAACTAGACCGAATTTTGAGCCGAATTTGGGCGAACTAGACCAAACTAGGCCGAACTTAAGCTGAATTTGGGCGAACTAGCCCAAACTAGTTTGAATTTGAGCGAAGTAAGCCAAAGGAAGCCGAATCTTGACCGAACTAGGCCAAACTAGGCCAAATTGGATAACCTAGGCCAAAGTAGGGCGAATTTGAGCCGAATTTGAGCGAACTAGGCCAAAGTAGGCTGAATTAGGGCAAATTAGGCTGAATTTTAGCGGAATTCGGATGAAATATCGTCGTTTTTGCCTTGCCTAGGAACCGCGCCTAGGGATGGGGATGTGAGTGGAAAAATGGCGTTCCCAGGCCGAAAACTAGCTCCGTCCGACGCTAAATAGCGCCGGATTTCGGCCTGGGAACACCCAACGAGTGGAGATGCTCTAACAGTCTGTTTAGAACTTGGATAGCGCCGGATTTCGGCCTGGAAACGCCCAACGAGTGGAGATGCTCTAACAGTATGTTTAGAACTTGGAAGTTGAGGAGTTTCACATAAGTACAGTTCAGTTGCCACATTAACCAGGTGTCTTTCGTCTAAACAATTGCCACAAAAACTTAAAGAAAAATCATGTGTTCCAAACGATGACTGCCAGTATGTTCGAAGTCTCGCGATCTTGTTCAGAAGGAATCGTGTCTAGTTCCTATATATGTCTTCACATAATTTCAACTAGTCTTCTTGTTCGCGACATACTAATCATGTCCTGAATTCAAAGCACGGGGACATTCAGACATATATATGACAGACACTAGACGTACCTACATGTGATTGATTTGAATGCTGTTAACTCTCACAGTTGGACCGGATATCTTGCGAAGACCACATCGATCGCTCAACCGAATTGCGGTTTCATAATGGCGAGAAGAACAAGCTAGAGCGTGGAGTGACCATCTTGCAGCTTGACGTTCCAACGTCCAAAGGCCTAGCTAGGTCTTGCATGTGTGGTTGGCTTTTTGTTTGGCCCGAAGACTCGAGAAGATGGAATCGGACCCCTAAAATCTGCATGGGGTCGCCGAAACTAAATGCTGATGGCGTGCGTGCCTGCATTTTTTATATCCATGCGGAAATGCTCAGCCATCGTGATGCCATGATCCGTTTCTTCCGTGCAAAAGGGATAAAAGGGATACTGGGGAGACAGATACAACTAGAGGAGTGGCACAATGTCACTCACTAGTTTGCTCAAGACTCACATAGGGCTTGACATCATGGCTGGTACAAGCGGCCTCTATTCCCGGTTCGTAAGGATCTCTAGTCCCGGTTATCCAACCGAGACTACGAAATCGGGACTATAGACGTCCCTTTAGTTCTGATTGTGATACAAACCGAGACTAAAGGCACTCCGTGTGGCCGCTGTGGAGAGTGGGATATGGAGGACCTTTAGTCCCGGTGCGTAACGCTCTGTCGTGGCAGTGTTTTGGGGGATTCGGCTGTTGCGGCAGCAGATGGCGGTGCGTCAGCAGATTCTGTCGTGACAGCGTTTTGGGGCAGATTTCTGCCATGACAGGAGGATCGGCAGAGGATGGAGAGGTTTGGCGTAAGTGACGGGTCGAGAGATGATATACATACAATTTTGATTACGAGCATACATACATATATATATTCTATTTAATTACATGGAGCGGGAATAGTGTTATCCCTGTTTATCTATGACCTCATCAAGCAAAAATCCCGTCAATTTCTCTTGAATTGCTTATAGGCGGTCCTTTGGTAGGAGCTCCTCCCGCATATCATGGATCCTTAAATTTATGCACCGCTCACTGACCTTCTCCCTTATGAACTCGCTGACGTAGTATCCACATAAATTAGGCGCCGGTGGCTGCATTGGATACTTTACGAAGCAGGATAATGGTATTGAAACTAGAATTAAAAAGATGCGCGCACCTAGTTAGTACTACTTACCATGAGCCGATTAAAACACATCACCTTTTCCCATTGACCCCTTATGGAGCATTTTAGTCCGGCTCTCGTACTCCTTAAGATATTTATCTAATGAGTCCATGACATCAACATTTTCAGTATCAACTTGAATGATTAGCAGAATCCAGTGGTACCTGCGCATGTTAATATACACAGTCATGCATAACTCATCAATTATACTTAACATCGAGTAAGCAAAATAGAATGTACACAACATAGTAACACTCACTTAAAGTTGTAAGAAAATAGTATTTCCTTTTTGAAATGTCGTCTCTTTAAAAACAATAGCAAGTTTTCCTCCATGTCCTTGGCGAATTGTTCTATCATAACTAAATTAACAACGTATGGGTCAACGAATCCAACATCAAAGATTCCCCGTGTTTTACAATCGCGAATCTTCAGTCTATATAATAGCATACAAAAGAATATAGTGAAGATAATTACATACAATAAACGAGCTGAGCTAGAGACTTAATTACAGAAATAAATTAATCACTTACAGACAATAGCAACTGACGAGAGATTTGTCGAGGGCGTCTTGATTGTATAACTGAAAAAACTAATCAAGATCAATAGATATCGCGTCTTCACAGAAGTAATGCTCCTCTCTAACTGCCACCATGAGCCTTTCTGGATCTACATCGTCATTTATGACTTTCAAGTACCCGTCATGAAATGTTCGCATTTTTGTTGATAGATGCCGGAGGTGTTCAGGACTAACCAGAGGCTTCCTATGGACATATTTCGGTGCTACGTCATCCTTGGAGATATCTGCGCCGCCTAGCATTTCCTCAACACTCATACCATATTACACGGCTAAGCGCTCAGCTTCTTGCATATGTATTTGCTCTTCTGATAACACCTTGAGCGGGGATCGATTGTACCACCTGTTCTCCGAGCTGGGGAATTCTTCCTGTTTGTGCTCATAGGTAAAATTCTTCGTATTTTTGCTCATCCCACACACGTACACCTTGTTCATCCCACAACTGTAAAAGTTGTTCAACTAATACCATTAGGTACACATCAATGTCGTTGTCGGGTTGGGCTTGGATGAGCACTAGCATCATAATGAACTTCCATTTCAGGCACAACCAATCAAGAATGTTATAGATACATAGAGCCACATGCCAGGTGCTATAACTGCAGCTCTTCTCCCTAAAAGGATTCATGTCATCTGTACTTAGACCAAACCATAAGTTCCTCGTATCACCTCCAAAGCGCGGGAACTCTCTCTCGATTTTTCTCCACTGCGACCCATCAGCGGGGTGTCTCAACATCGCGTCTTTCTTACGGTCTTCCATGTGCCATCGCAACAACTTGCCATGTTCTTTGTTTCTGAACAAACATTTCAATAGTGGTATTATAGGAGCATACCACACCACCTTGGCAGGAACCCTCTTCCTGGGCGCTTGCCCTCAACATCACTAGGATCATCTTGGTTGATCTTGTACCGCAATGCACCACATACCTAGGATGCATTCAAATTCTTGTACTCCTCACCGCGGTAGAGGATGCAGTCACTAGGGCATGCATGTATCTTCTGCAGGTCTAATCCTAGAGGGCAGACAACCTTATTTTCTTCGTACTACTGGCGGACAATTCGTTATCCTTTAGAAGTAGATTCTTCATTATTTTTAACAACTTTTCAAATCCCTTGTCAGTCACACCGTTCTCTGCCTTCTATTGCAGTGATTCCAATATGCTATCCAGCTTTTTCTGGCCATCTTCGTAATTTCGGTACAACAATTTTTTATGATCCTCCAATATCTGGTCAAACTTCAACCTCTCCTTTTCACTTTTGTAGTCTCTCTTTGCATCAGCAATAGCCCAACCAAGATCATCAGCGGGCTCATCTGATGCCCGTTTTCAGCTTCTTTTTCTTCATTGTCTTCTATTGCAATACCACCATATTCAGGGAAGATAGGATAGTTGTCACCATTCTCTTATTCTTCGTTGTCTTCCATCATAACCCCTCTTTATCCATACTTGGTCCAATAATTATAGTCGTACATGTAACCGGACCAAAACAGGTGGCTGTGAAGGATTTATGAGGAAGAGTAATCTTTCTGATTCCAATAGACACCACATGGACAACACATAAAACCATTCCGCTTGTTTATCCCAGCCACATCAAGAAAAGAACGCACGCCTTTAATAAACTCGCTAGAGAGTCGGTCATCGTACATCCATTGCCGGTGCATCACATTATATAAGTATACCAAAAACTATTACACAACATCATGATGAATAGAGAAGTGACCAAATTCATACAAGTTCATCACACTAAAACCAAAGCATAGTAGTGACCAAATGTTATTATTGCAAAAATAAAAAACTATGCACTGATTTAAAAAGTTTTTACTCCATCTTTAGTCTTGGTTGGAGACACCAACCGGAGCTAAACGTTTAGATTTATTTAATCGTGGGTGGCGACACTATTCGGTGCGTGGCGACACAATGTCGTGAGTGGTGGCACTATTTGGTGGGTGGCGACACTATATCGTGAGTGGCGTCCCTATTCGGTGGGTGGCAACACTATGACGTGGGTGGCGACACTATTTCACCGCTTAATCTATAAATAGGCAAGATGCATCATTGTGAAGGTATAAACTGCAAGATGGTGCGAGAGGAACACCACTATGGGGAGCTTCTCGAAGATGTCTTAGGATCCCTTCCTCAGACATCTTCGAGGAGCTTGCCATAGAGGCACTCCCATATATGTGAATTTTGTTATCTTCTGGGTGTATTGATCTAGCTAGAGAAGTTATAAACTGCAAGATGGTGCGAGAGAGACACCACTACGACGGAGCTTCTCAAAGATGTCTTAGGATCCCGTCCTCAGACATCTTCGAGGAGCTCTCCATAGAGACACTCCCATATATGTGAAATGTGTTAGCTCCCATGCGTATTGATCTAATGAGAAAGAGTATGGTTTTTTGCTAGTGTGCTTTCTTATGAAGCTTTTTTTGAATTAACACTATTTTTTTACAATTTTGTGATTATTATTGTTTACTATGATGTTATTTGTTTATATACATCTAGAATTTGAAGATGCAGTGGTTACAAATCTCTCCACTTTTAGAGCATGAAATGAGCTAAACTAGCAATGAAAGATTAAAAGATGGAGTTGCTAACTTTTTAGAACCCTTGGATAGATGGGCGCCGCCAAATCTTGATAAATCGTGTGAAAAAATAGGGATGAACTCGAGCTCAGGGAGGAGTGGCCAAATATGCATTATATAAGTATATAAAAAACCATTACACAACATCATGAATAGAGAAGTGACCAAATTAATACAAGTTCATCACATTAAAACCAAAGTAAAGTAGTGACCAACTGTTATTATTGCAAAAATTACTCCCAAACTAAACCCATAAATCCGTCTCCTTATAGAGCATGAAATGAGCTAAACTAGCAATGAAGGATGAAAGGATGAAGTTGCTAACCTTTTAGAACCCTTGGATAGATGGGGTGCCGCCAAATCTTGGCAAATCTTGTGAAAAATGGGGATGAACTCGAGCTTAGGGAGAAAACTGAGAGGAGAAAGCAACTTGAAAATGGAGTATGGCTCGGGATAGGGAGGAAGATGATATAGGAAGGACATTAGTCCTGGTTGGAGACACCAACCGGGACTAAAGGTCAATCTTTATTCCTGGTTGTAGAAAACAACCGGGACTAAAGGTACTGGAGCGGGCCCTAGCCTGCCGTGTCTCCAACCGGAACTAAAGATCACATTTGAATTGGGACTACATGTGGTCGTACCCTATAACGCTTTCTAGCCGTTGGAACCATACATTAGTCATGGGTCCAAACACAACCGGGACTAAAGGTCCGGACGAAAGGCATGTTTTCTACTAGTCTAAAAGAAAGTTTTTTCTTCTCAGACTCTATTAAATTTTAGAGGAAATTTGGTTCCTTTTAGGATTTTCCTCTGAGTTCCACACATAATACTTAGAGAAAACCCAAATAGTTAGTTAAAGGGACGCCCCCAAAAGAAGAAATCTCGATCCCGTAGGTGAAGCACTTTGCCTCTCGCGAGCGGCGGCGCAAAAGTCCTCCCGATCTCATCCGGCCAGGGTGTTGGCCTTGGTCCCCTCTCCCTCCGATTCCTGCTCCGACAATGGCAGGAGGGAGGGGGACCTCGTTCCTCCGTTTCGGCCTAGTAGTTAGGGTTAGGTTTTGTCTTCTATGGTGCATTGTTGGGGTGGTGGGAGCAGTGTCCGTGCGAATAAATCTGTCTTAACTCTACTCCCACACCGCGACAACCTTCGAGGCGACGCCTCGGAGTTGATGGAAACCTGTGATGATCGGTCCTTCAGATCGACAGCTTGGTCTTCTCGTCGTTCTTAAGATCTGGCGAGATCAGTTTCTCTATGTGTCGCCGACGTTCGTTGTTATCTGTGATGACGTTGGCGGCCGGGGCGAGGTGGTTCTTATGGAGCAAGGTTGTTGGTCCTGAGGTGGTGGATTTACCATTTTTCTACGACTTTGTCAATGAGAGGCGGCGGATCTTGGTCCAAGACAGCACGGGGATGTCCCCCGGTCGACGTGCCACAACGACATTTGCCTCGTTGCATGCAGCAAGCCTTCTCATCGACTTTCAAAGCCTCATTGGCGATGGCCGCGGTTTTGGATCTTGCAATGGTGGAGATTTGGCGTCTCTTCCGGTGTCTGCCTTGGAGGCGCTGGAGTTGGGAGGTGGCCGCTGGCTATGGTGGTTGCAGGAAACCCTAGAGATTGTTTTGTATTTCTCTATCTCTTAGGATTTTATGCGCAAATTCATAATAATCAGTTTATCCTAGTCTGTCTTTCAGTTTCCACGTATGTTACATTAAGTAATTTGATTTTCGATTAATGAAATATGTGTGTTGCTCTAAAAAAAGTTAGTTAAAGCATGCATCAAAGATTAAATTACTTCTATTTTTTACTACTCTACATATGTTGGTTAAGCCCTTACCAAAGTTACGGAAAATTCAGAACTTATGAGACATGTCATATAATACTAAAAAATAAGATAGATGAGATACATAAGTGCAAAACAAAGTAGATTAATCAGATGATACATGACCCCTAAATTCTGTGCCAAGAGATTTATTGTGGAATTTGCCAAATGAGTAAAGTAATAATAATATTAAGAACTATGATGTACCCCAATCCAAAAAGCGAATTTTTTAGGGTAATTTTGGAAGAAGAGGTAAGTAAAGAACTATAGTTCTTTTCGTGTTCAAACTGTATGCAACTCCCTCTCCCGCACCCGCGCGGAGGCTCCGCGCCGCGTCGGGCGGGCCCCTCTCCTCCTCGGCCGACCTCCCCCTCTTGAACCTCCCGCCCGCCGCTGCCGCCCGGGGCGTCGCCGAGCAAAGATCTGGCGGCGGCGGCGTCCGCGCCCGCGCTGGTTCGGCGGTGGCATCGTGGCTGGCAGCGGCTGGGGGTTCTTAGCCCAGATGGCTACACGCGGTGGCGGGAATCCATGCCTACGGGCCGAGATCTATTCCGTTCATCGCCGACACCGGCGCCCAGGATCTCCAGGTCATGCTCACGACGCTAGGGCACTTAGGGATACTGCCCCTGACATGGTGGTGGTGACTTCCTTCTCCGTCGGAGTGGTCGGCCGGGCGATCTTGCCGCTATGCGGCGGATCCTGCTAGTTTCCGGCGGGTAGCGTGGATGCTCCTGGCTCGGTTTCAATAAAGGGATTGGTCCTCGGATCTCTCTCGCACCAAGACGAAAATCTACTTGATGCGTGTCTCCATTGATCTGGCCAGAGTGTCTGGTTCCGGAAGGCTCCGCCGACGAACTACCATGGGCACATATGTCTGGAGTTTGCTAGATCGAAAGGAATTCGGTCATGCGTATTTATGCTTTTTGTTGGCCCTTTGGTTTCAGTGGGAGCGTGATGAAGCTCTGCTACCTGTTACCATCATGCGACATATCTTTGACGATACACATGGTGAAGTCAGATGCGGAGAATGTCATAAAGGTAGAGACATGTGGGCGAGCTATGGTGGATTGAGTCTTTATGGCGATGAGGATCTGGCTTGGTTATCTGTGACTGGCAGTAGCGTCTATTAGAGGGGGCGACATCACAGGAGGAGTTAACAGTCTTACCTTGCAGGGTGAAAACCCAAGGTCTGGCCTTCATTGGTTGTGACTGGCAATGGCCTTGCAGAAGGCATTGCTTTGCGAGTGAGGACTTTCTCCAGGGTGAAAACCTAGATCTTTGATCGGGTGATGACAATGCTTGTGCACTGTTTCCTTCTTGGAGGCGTCGCTTTTGGAGGGGTTGTACTTCTGGTGTTGTTTTGGTGGTGGTAATGTCGCTACTGCTGAGGATCGGATTCCTGCAGCGGGACTTTTCTTTTTTTGTAATTCTTCTTTTTTTTTCGGCTGTGTGCAAAGTATGCGTTGTTGCAGAGGCTGGGTATAATTGGTATCCATATGATATTAATATATGCTCATTTCCAAAAAGAAACTATTGTGGAAATTATAGAATCCCTAATATGTGTTGTGTATTGATTTTACCCTCACGGGGGTATATATAGAGTTACAAGAGGTAGGTAGACTTGGAGTACAAGATGATCTTAGAGTTCTAGTATATCTCATATACGTATATGTATCTGTATTCTAACATTCCCCCTCAGTCGTAGCGGGAGTGGAGCGGACGCTTGCGATTGTATTTAAAGTCTTGCGCTTCCGTCGTCTTCACCTCCTTGTCATCATCACCTGCGTGGACATGATCATGGCTGACACCTAGGGACAGTGACTACGTCCCTTTCTGGTGCCTCTCTTCCCTCCCGTAGCCACAGCGGGAGTAGCATGGACGCAAGTGACGACGCGGGCGCTGCTGACTAGAGTTCTTGAGTTGCTGTAGACGTTGTTCGAGTTTGGGTGCTCTTCACCTAGAGAACACATGTAGTGGTGCACCATGTTCACCATGAGCGTAGATTCGAAATTTTAGAGAATTCTATGCGTAAAACTGAGGTCATGTTTTTTTGTAACAATTGGTTGTGTGCATCCTATATCTCAATTGTTTCTTGAAAATATGTCTCTGCATATGTCAGATTTACTTGGTATCAACCTCATGTTATAAATTTCCATTATAAAAAATATCTACATAATCATAAAGTTTCAACTCTAAGTACAAAGCACATGAAGAAAAGAAAAGAAATGAAAAGAAAAAGAACCCATATTGTAAATAGTAGCCCTTATAAACTGGATGTCCGGCCTACATATTGTCACCATCAGCATTAGGTTTAGCTTTTCTATTTCTCGTTCTACGTCTAAATCTAAGACTTGTGTCATAATGAAAACATGTTATGTCCATAACCTTATTCTTTCGGCTTATTAGCATATTTCGAGTTATACGGTTACACTATTGATGCTGTGATAGGGTGTAAACGGATAGGATAATTCCCGTGGTGAATCAGGTTTTGAATTCATATACGATTTTTAGAATCCCGATGAATAAGGATATCTGAAGTGGCGCCTGAACATGATATAGCAAATAGTTGCGGTTATTGATTATCCAAAAACTAATTAAGATTATCCCAATAAATTTTCACACAAGATTGACTCGAATTCAAGGCTAACCTGGCTAGTTAGTAGTTACTAAGTTACCGAGTTCATATGGCGAGCATGTGTACATATGAATTCTGCCAGTGATAGGGTAATGGTTCAACCATTCATTTTTAATATTTATACTAGCTTCTAAATGGTTTCGTTTTAGTCAAAATCGTGTCTTTGTTTCTTAACTCATTGACTATTGCAAGGTTGTAAGGTTGAATCGCTCTGAGACTTTTGCTAGATATATAATTCTCTACCTATGGTGGTATTTATTTGACTAGCTTTGTTCCTGGTCCAAGTCCAACAAGCACCATGTTTCCGGTTGTAATTTTTGGTCTGATATATTAGCATTTGAATCCACGACCTTCTATTATCCGTTCTGCTCCGAATCAGAGGAAAAATATGGTAAAGGATATGGTACAAGAAGAACCCGAACCGATCAATTTACACCCCTAATCATGGAACATGGAGCACAAGTCTAGAACACAACTAACGGAAATATATTTGTGCTTGTACGAATGGGTACACGAGCTATCATGTCCGTTCGCTTGTCAAAAGTTGCTTTGAGATCCTCAGAGAAAATTGCAGCTCACACCAACCTTTGTGGTATTTGTTGCACAAAACACAAAAACAACATATTTTTTGCAGCTAGCACAGTTTGTTACTTAATCCTTTGCACCTGGCCCAAATGAACAACTTAATCTTATTAAGGTGCCTAGGCTTCCGGAATCTTCTAGGTCCGTCAGTGTCTCCATCAGTAGGGCTTTAGGTACTAGAAAAGGTTGCATTGCGAAGATTCTACCGGAGGCACGGAGAAGAAGGGAACATTAGACGTGACATCATAAATCATTAACTGGACAGGATGAAAAATAAGAAATGTCATGCATACAAATGAGCGCGGATCTCAAAGATACAATGTACGATTTAGATAGCAACCGTATCCGTATATACAAGTACAAAATCCACTCTCACACAGAACCAACATGAAACAAAAAAAAATAGAAGATTCCACGTACAACGTTTAACGAAAATGACCCATCACCAATGGTATTATTTGCATAGTGTGTTCCACTTTTTAGCCTCTAATTTTACATTTGTATATACGACTAGTTGCCCCATTTAATATATTTTCATTCGCATTATGCCACTTAACGATTATTTTTTCAAGTTTTTACCCATTGAATTTTACCGTATTGTTTTAATGAAAGGCTTCTAGCCTCTCCTTAGGGCTCTCCTATTCAAAAAAAACTGCATGCGACAACTGGAGCCGGTTCAGCTTGTCCTATTTTTTTCCGAAATGGGGCGCTCTCCACTTCTGCATCAATTGATGCATACAAGTCTTTTATTATTTTATTGGATAGGTTACAAAGTTTTACAAATCACGGATCGCACAACGTGGACACAAAAATCAGCTAACGGAACAATAGTACCAACATACAGCGCCTTTGCATCAACATGTTAATCTTCTTTCAAAAGACCAGCCGTATTGGTTGTAGATAGCCCGTACAACCAGCTCCAAGCGGGTACACCCAGAAACCATGGCCTGGTGCTACTCCAAGGACCACATATGGATTCAGTGGGTGGCTAGAGGAATAACCTGCAAAAATAAAGGAAAACTTAATTTGTTAAAACTAAAATTATTACGAACATGCTAGATGGCCCATAGTAAAGCACACACCCACTCAGATATGAGCTTTTTTCTTTCTTTTAAACCCCATTCAACCAATTACCAAAAAGATTTGTTACATTTGATGGTGGAGTAATATTGAAAAAAAATTTAACAATTCTCCACACTATTTTGGCAAAAGGACAAGCAAAGAAAAGATGTCGTATTGTTTCTTTTTTATCGTAGAAGCAACATTTCATATAACCTTGCCAATTTAACTTTGCAAGGTTATCTTTCATGAGGACATTCTAGTACGAACCACATGAAAATTCTAATTTTTAGTGCCACCTTTATTTTACATTTGTATATACGCTAGCTGCCCCATTTTATATATTTTCATCCGCATTATGCCACTTAACGATTATTTTTCCAAGTTTTCACCCATTGAATTTTTTTGTGAATGTCTTGACTAGTGGGCCTGGTAGTCAGGTACATTTGGCATGACATTTAGGTATTTACCCTCCCATGGTTTTCTCCACATTTCCCCCTTCGAGCCTGACCCGCCAAGCGTAAGTGATGGAAGGATCCTACCCGGCAGATCGCTTCCATTTAAAAGAGTAAAAGGTGGCAAAAAATAATTTCATGTGTCATTCCTTTCATTTCTAAAATGAGTTAGTTAGTGTAAAAATGTCCGACAGCGCGCTGCTCCTTATGTATCTCCGCCACCATGTTGTTTATTTGCCGTTCCTGCAGCTGGCCACCGGGTGAAGATCATTTTGCACGTGAATTGTCCTCATGTCATTACGCTCAACCAAGACCCACACCTTCACCATAGTTGTGTTCCTCGGTGAGGAGCAAAAGCTGCATGCAACTGCTCTCTCGTTGCAGGGCCGGCGGCGAAGTCGACAAAAGGGCCCCTAATGACAATATATATATATATGTATAACTAGATATATAGATGATATATGTACTAATTTCACTTGCAAAACATTTAAAAGCATATAACCACATGCTCATAGTCAAGATGTCTATAAATAATTGCCAAGTACTAAAGCATTGTGATATTTAGATAGAAAAAATGAAAACGGTAGGAAAACATAACAAGTATATCATACTAGCGAATACCTAAAAAATAGCCTCCAACTCCAATGAGATCATCGGCAATTAAGCTTCAGTGCTTTGAAAAAAGCTTCTTCGTGCATTTCTAGATGCAAAATCATCGAGGACACTATCAAGATTAATGTTGTCCAATATATCCTTCTCAATACAACACGTAGCCAAGCCATTCAATCTGTCTTGTAACATAGTTGACCTCAAACAGTTCTTCAGTAGCTTTATTTTAGAGAAACTTCTTTCAGCTGAGGCCACAGTCACATGTGAAGTCAAAAGGATCCGATAGGCAACCGAGACATTTGGATAGCAATCAACGGCTGTAATGAATTGAAGAATCTCATCCGTTGACATCAAATTATTTGGCAAAGTTACTTGCAACACCTTTAACTCAGAGAAAAAATCATCAAGATCGACATCACACAAATTCTTATGAGTAAAAGTTTTTGCAAAAGTAGTGCAAGATTTTCGTAGATTACTATCATCCATGGACTTCAGATTCTTTGAGTTGAATAAGAAACCAAACACCTTTTCAAATTCCTTCAGCTGCTCAAATCGACTATTCAATGAAGCAATTGCAGTGTCAACAATGACAAGAAAGTAAGAAACTCTGAAAGATTCAATAGCTGACAACTGCAATTCGTCTTCTTCATCATTGATTTCATCAAAATGCTTCTTCCTTTTACTTTGATGTTTTGTACGAAATTTTGTCTCTATGTCCATAGAAGATGCAAGGTTTTTGGCACTTTCAATGCTAGTATTGAATCCTTCAACTCTAAACTTCTGAAAAAATTCAATGACCCCTTCAATGTGTTTGACAGTAGCATCAATGCACACAATTTTTTCCTGTAACTTCTTGCTCACCATATTTATAGAAAATAAAACCTCATGCCAAATAACCATACCAACTAAAGTCTCAAATTTCCCAAGTGCTTTGTACAAAGATTGAGCATCACTAACCGTAGCTGGATCATCAATAGAAGCCTCCACTAGTTTCTTCAAAGCTGATCTTACTTGGACAGTTTGGAACCTTATAGGTTGCACACCCTTTATTCGACTCTCCCAACGAGTAGCTGACAATGGTTTGAGAGTCATATTTGAAACATTATCAAGCAAAATCTTCCACCGCTTGGTAGAACGTGCAAACAAAACATATATACGCTGGATAATACCAAAGAATGAAATAGCCTGTTCGCATGATTTCGCCATATCACAAAGAGTGAGATTCAAACTATGACATGCACATGGCATGTATAATGCTTTCGGATTTTCTTTAAGCAAACGATTTTGAACACCTTGTTGGAACCATTGTCATAACCTTGCCCCCTCACATTAGCAACATCCAAGTCAAGAGCATCCAATGTATCCAACAATACATTAAAAAGACCCAATCCTGATGTGTCATCAACCTTTATGAGCCCTAGAAAAAACTCCTCCACTCTCGGGATGTCAGTTGATATATTGACACAACGCACAATTAGGGTCATTTGTTCTTCATGGCTCACATCTGGGGTACAATCCAAGATAACAGAGAAATACTTGCCATCCTTAATGATATTTAACATAACCTTTCTCACAGCATCGGCAAGGAGCGAGATCAACTCATTTTGAATGTTGTGTCCAAGATAATGATGATGAATTTCATTGTTTTGAATGCGCCTAATATGTTCTTGCATCACATGATCAAATTCAGCAATCATTTCAACCGTGCCTAGAAAATTTCCATTGCTATCTTGATACAACTTCTCATTTGACCCTCGAAAGGCCAAATTATGTTTTGCAAGAAACTTCACTGCAGCAACTATTCTTTGCAAAACCTGTCGCCAACGCTCTTTTTCTTTTGCAACCAACCATTGCATGTCATCATCAATTGTTTTCTTTTTGCTTAACCTTAACCGTAGTTCATTCCATGTATTCATGTTTGTCAAATGCTCAACACTCTTCTCATGATCTTTGAGTCTTGGACTAAGACGCTGCCAATCCCTCAATCCATCAGATGCTAGTAAGGACTTATTATTATTTGATTTGAACAACTTGCAGCAAAAACAATAAACGTTGTCCACCTCTTTGGAGTAAACCAACCACTTTCTATCAACAACCTCACGATTGGCTAACTTTCTGGAGTAGTATTCATAAGAAAAATGTCTACCTTTGTCATTCGTAGGGAACTCCAGACCCAATTCTCTCACAGGCCCCTTTTCAATTAAAATATCCCTTTTGCAATATCAAGATTATCCCATGTTCTAGGATCATAGATTGATGAAAGAGAATCATCTTGTCCATCACTATTAGAAGCATATGCATGGCAAATAAAAGATTGTAATTAGTTGCGTACTTATACTTGGAAAAATTGACGCTAGTTAGTTATTTACCGTTTTCCAGGGATTGGTCATCACCACTAGAAGCATCTTGTTCTTCCCCCCTATTGTCCTCATTAACGTTAACATTAACATCAACATCAACATCTGCATGGCAAACAAAATATTATAATTAGTTACTTACTTACACTTGGAAAAATTGACGCTAGTTAGTTATTTACCGTTTTCCGGGGATTGTTCATTGGCCTCAAGATCTGCATTTGAATTATTCTCATCATCTTCTCCAAGATTAGATTCTTGCCTTTGATTATTATTGTTGATATCAACACTATTTTTTATTGGAAAAAACTTATTTAAAGCACCTCTTTGTGAATCAATAAGCTGATTCTCTCTCTTTCTTTTCCACTTTTTTGCAGCACCCGACAATTGCTTCCCCATCGTAACACCTATCACGGATTATAATCTTAAAAATTATAATCCTAATTTACTATGAGTCTATGACTAATTGAGAGATTAATTAAAACTTAGAACTTAGAAGAATTAGATGAGGGATTAATTAAACTTAAAGAGGGCAGCTAGACTAGAATCACACAGTGCTGGGCGCCTGGGCGAGAAGGAATCCAATGGAGAGACTAGAGAGAACAGCAGCGTCAGTGCGTCACGACTCACGGACAGGGCCTGGTCGCCGCCTCGCCTGGATGACTGGACATCTGGTCACGGAGACCGAGAGAGAGCAGCAAACGAAACGACCCGGTGACCCCCCCACCCCCCGCCCCGCGCGACCTTTTCACGATCAATCGATCCGAATTGTAGAAGGCCATGGGATTGATCTCACCTACCTGACTCCCTCTCTCGATCGGAAACGGCCAAACGGGAAACCAGTGCCCCACATCGAGGCCCAGCCCAGCTGCCCAGGACGTATGCCGGTACGCGGTCAATTTTTTTTCAGCGCATGGGCCTGCTGCCTGCAGATAAATTTTTGGGCCCCTCCCTGGCCTGGGCCCTTGGCGGTCGCACAACCCTGCCATGGGCCAGAGCCGGGCCTGTCTCGTTGAGAGTCCACCGTCGCCATTCTTGTCCCGGCCGATCCTGAGCCATCCCCGGCGGCGCTGTCGGCCGGAGATGGCGGAGGAAAGGCGTCGGAGTAGTTTGTAGGGTTAGGAGTAGTGGTTTTGGCATTTTGCCGATAGATTGGAGTAGGGATGGAGCGGATGCAGCTTTCTTCGATCTCGACTATCTCCGCAAATAAATCCTCCTGCTGCTTCCCCTTGATCTGGTTCATGGTGGTGCTTCTTCTTCTATTCCTGGCCGGCCATGTCAGCGAGGGGGAGTAGAAGGGAAGATCGATGCTGGCTAGATCTAGAGGCATGCATGGGTGCTTTGCCCTTCTGGTGCTGTGGCGCGGCGCTGGACAAGTGACCGTGGATGCTGCTGCTCTGCTTCCATGGTGGAAGCGAGCTGTTGGTGCTCAGATGGTCCACCCCCTCAATAAGAGCCTTCGTCACCCTGGTTGTGGAAGAGATGCAGATGCGGCGGTGCTCCTGGCCGGCCATGGTGGCGAGGAGGAGCAGCATGGCCATCTGCTGGAAGGTGTTCATGTTTCCCCCTTGGCCGGCCTTGGTGGCGAGGGAGGTCGGAGAGGTGCGGCACAATCCCCTTCTTATATCGGGTGGTGGTTGCTCTCTCCTTTGGGGGAGGGTGTTTATCGGGTTCATTGCTTCTGCATCTTATACGGTTCCTTCTCCTCATCTCGGGCAGGAGCTCTGTGGAGAGAGCTTAGTTTCCTCACGCGACATCGACGAATCCTGGATGCTCATTGCTATTGTTCTTCATCATGTGTTCTCTTCCTCGGTGTAGTGGTTGGGACTGAAAGGGAAGGCTCTCGGAGTTGCAGCGGTGACGGTCATATATGGAGTGGTGAAGCCATCCTTTCCTGCAGTTCCAAATTGGAGGTAGTTTGTCAGCCGATTATCCTGGCCAAATCGAGGCCTTCAAGCTTGTCGGTGAAGTCCGGTGATCCTTCAACCTCCATAGCAAGGCCCAGCAGTTGCAAAGGTGAGTTGGAAGGAAGACCTGATTGCATTCTCTTGTATTCTTGTAGGCTTCTCTTTGTAAAGTATTTGGACCTGGTTGTTTTTTCAATTATATAGGGTCCTGCGTGAAAATTTGTATCTCCACCGGCTTGTTTTAATGAAAGGCTTCCAACCCTTTCTTGGGCTCTTCTATTCAAAAAAAACTGCATGCGACAACTGGAGCCGGTTCACCTTGCCATATTTTTTTCGAAATGCGGCGCACCCGGCTTCTACATCAATTGATGCATACGGCCTTTTATTACTTTATTGTACATGTTTACAAAGTTTTACAAATCACGGGTCACACAACATAGACACAAAAATCAGCCAACAGAACAATAGTAACAACATGCGGCGCCTTTGCATCAGCATGTTAATCTTCTTTCAAAAGACCACCTGTATTGGTTGTAGATAGCGCGTGCGACCAGCTCCAAGCGGGTACACCCAGAAACCATGGCCTGCTCCATAGGCTGGAGAAAGGACCACATATGGATCGAGTGGGTGGCCAGAGGAATAACCTGCAAAAATAAAGAAAAACTTGATTTGTTAAAAATACAATTATTATGAACATGCGGATGGCCCATAGTAAAGCACACGCACCCACTCAGATATGAGATTTTTCTTTCTTTTGAAGCCCATTCAACTAATTACCAAAAAGATTTGTTACATTTAACGGTGGAGTAATATTGAAAGCAAAATGAACAATTCTCTACACTACTTTGGCAAAAGGATAATAAAAAAAAGATGTCGTATTGTTTCTTTTTAGTGTAGAAGCAACATTTCATATAACCTTGCTAATTTCTCTTTGCAAGGTTATTTTCATGAGGATAATATTTCTATGTAGGAACCACATGAAAATTCTAATTTTTAGTTGCACCTTTTTTTACAAATATATTTTCGTAGAAATCTGGTGTGACTATTGATCATATCAAGGTACATAGACCTGACCGTGAAGGACTCCGAAGTAGTTAGGCTCTATTTAAAAATATCATTTTGGTCAATTAGTTGAACTTGCATCAGCCGTTGCACCATATGATTCCAAAAGTTCCAGTTGTTTCCATTCAAGACTCTCCGAAAACCTATGTTTAAGGGGGTACTTGACATGACGTCTGCTACGGTAACGTCTTTTCGGTGTGTAATATTATAAAGAGATGGGTATTTATCAACTAATGGACTATTCACTAGCCAAATATGTTCCAAAAATCTAATATTCACCCCGTTACCAATATGAAAGGAGCCTATTTTAAAAAAACTCATCTTTGACGTTCATAAGTCCTTTTCAAAACGGAGAATCATTTGGTTTTGCTGAAACCTGAGATAAAGTTTTGGAACAAAGGTACTTATTATACATCAGCTCTAGCCATACCCCCTCCTCATTAATAAGTTAAAAAAGCCACTTTCTAAGTAAACATCTATTTTTTATTTTCAAAACTTTAACTCTTAATCCTTCCTGGTCTTTAGTTGTACAAATTATATCGCACTTAGTTAATATCTATTTCTTTTTATGCCCATCATTCTGCCAAAAGAAATGTGACCTACAGAAATCAAGTCTCTCCCTTACCCCTTTAGGTATTTCTAGGAAGGATAACATAAACATGGGAAAACTTGTAAGAACCGAATTAATCAAGACTAAGCGGTTTCCATAGTATAGCATCTTGCCTATCCAACTACTCAACTTTCTTTCAAAATGGTCTTCGACAGGTTTCCACTCTCAATTCTTTAGTCATCTAAAATGAATGGGAATTCCTAAGTATCTAAACAGCAGTGAACCTGATTCACATCCGAGAAGAGTTTTATAGTCATCCTCAATTTCTTTAGCCTTTCCAAAATAGAATATTTCACTCTTATGAAAATTGATTTTTAAACCTGAAATTTGTTCAAAAATACACAAGATGAGTTTCATATTAAGAGCCTTCTCTAAATCATGCTCCACAAAAATAATAGTATTGTAATATAGAAACTCCACCCTCACCTTGTCGTATATGGATGGGCATTTAAATTTTTATCTCCGGGAAAATTATATGAATACATTTTATACGAGAATAGGTTTTGTGCTTGTACACATGGGTGAAGACCTATCATGTCCATCCATGCACCTTTGAGAGATCCGTGGCTCCACACATTTTCGTAAATTCCCGTCCCCATTTTCCTGTCGCGTCGCTACTGACTTCCTCCGGCCTTTACGGCGCGCGACGCGCCTGTAGTAGTATCTTTTCTCTCCTCCTAGTCCCTAGCATCGTGCACATCCTGTTGATAGAGGAACAACGGGCCACGGGGAAGGAGATTATCACTTTGCGGCCCGAAAGTTGGGGTGTACAGGCAACACGGTACCCAAGTTCCCTGAAATCAGTCAGGATGACTACAGTTGGTGTACCAAATACTCAGAGGGTCTTTTTCGGCACGAATTTAACTTACGTTTCAATACAAAAAAATCAGGCTAACGGGTGTCAAGTTGGGCCCCCCTGTCAGTTCGCCGTTATGTCGCTCCCGTCGCTTAGGCGGGGTGACTGTCACGTAGGCTTGCAGCGTTGGCACAGTGGATATGACAACGCTCCCTACCCAGTGTATTGACGTGACAAAACAGGGACCATGTATCGGTGTTATAATTATTTTTTGTTTGCTCAGAAGCTGGAACAGCCACCGCCACGCGTCTCTCCTTGGACTTCCGTCCCAATCGTTAACCCCTACCATAAAAGCGCATTGACGGTTCCACCATTCCCCTGCCTCGCTGAAACCACTCTTCTTCTTCCTGTCATCTACTATCTTCTTCCCGTCTTCTCCTTGCCGCCATGGAAGATCTACACACTCTAGAGACAATCTTCACTACCCATGACAATAAGAAGATAGACATTGTCTACACCAACGAGGAGGAGACAATGGTGCGTGTCCTAAGGATGTACGAGGGTTGGCTTGGGATAGACGAGGACAAGTTTGTGGGATTGGACCTCGAGTACACCCCGGAGCACCCATATGAAGTGAATGAAGTCGTCGTCGTTCAACTTGCCATGCGGAAACACGTCCTCGTCTACCACCTCTCCCGGTTTTAGATCTGCTCTCTGTAGCTAACCGCTTTTAGGGTTTTCTCCTCTTGTTCTTTATCCACTTGCTCATCTTAGAACTACTGGATTTTACTTAGGACCAAATAAATTAGGGTTTGCCTATGTCTCAATCGACTGAGATTTTCTTTAGTCTCAATCACCTAAGAAAAGTGCAACCGTAGTTAAAAGAAATGTGCAACTCGTTCAGTCGACTAAGCAATAGCAAAACCAAATAAATTATGACAATACAATGTTGAGAGTCTTGATCTTGCATTTACTAAACTTTTCAAAATTATATTGAGATGATGATCTTGCATTGACAAAATATTTGTAGTTACAAATTTTGGTGATGACAAACTACATACTTTTAGGACTAACAGGAAATATCCGGCGCTGCGCCAGTTTCTTGAAAAAAAGGGAATTGTTTTCTGCACTGTCGACACAACAACTGATTTTTCGAAATTGTATCAAGAGGAAATTATAATTCCTGCGCACAACTGGATCGATATTCAGTGTCTTGTCAAGATCCTAGGGGGCAGGAAGAAGGATGGAATGGCATCATTCGCAACTAGAATCCTCGATGAGTCGTACGACACAATGAAGAAAGATTTCCCTACAGATAGGCACGATTTCTGTGACGAGTGGCCGTTGTCTGATATAAACCTGAAGTATGCAGCCATAGATGCTTACGTGACCTACCAGCTGTACAAGAAGATCCATTTTTTTCAATGTTACCTCGTGTTTTGCCCTATTTGCAAGAGAAAAGACGAGCTTAGGGGAGGCCTTTGTAGAAAATGTCGAATAGCTGAGTTTGAAGTTGAATATACAAAGAAAATGGTTGCATCTGAAGCAGCTGACAGAGAGGCTGCAGAAGCAGCTGAAAGAGAGCTTGTAGCTGAAGAAGCAGCTGACAGAGAGGCTGCAGCTGAAGCGGCAAACAGAGAGGCGGCATCTTCTAGCGGCAACAATCAGGCCTGTGATGCACCGCTAATTGTGCCGCAGGACGCTGAAGATAGGAAAGCCAAGTCAGATGCCATTTGGGACAAAGCAGTTCGTCGGACGTGGAGTACCTGGAATGATGGCAAGCGCGTCAAGTGGTCTGATGAGGAGTGAATTAAATTTTACTTGTCAGTGTTATGTTTCTGTTTTGTGGAACTCAGTTAGCTTGCCAAGATGCATAAAGTGATACTAGTAAAATAAATTTAACCCTCGTTGTGGTATGTTTATGTATGTGTCTTGTAGCTTGTCAAGATGGTAGCTTCTTAACTGGCAGTTTGAAAGAGTGCCCTTTTCCTCTCTCGCTAAACATATATGTTTCATTTTGCCCAAATTGGTAGCAAATCTAGAGAAGATTCTCACTTCGATATTTCGTTCCCTTTTGGACCTCTTTTTGCCTCCGAACAGGTAGCAAATCTAGAGCAGCAAATCACACCAGGCAGAATACATTCATTCAGAAAACAAAACAAATATAGATATAGGTGTGCGCAGCTAAATAGGATATAGCGATAGAAAGTAGGTTGCTTAACGAGGTTCGATGCATTCAGCCAGAAATAGGATATAGCTAGAAAGGAGCTGCTGGGCAGCAGGGGCAGCCGCCGCAGCTGCAGGCACATCCTGCAAGCGCCCGCGCCTCCGCCATCTCCCTCTGGTGCTTCCGCCACTTCTTGCTGCCCAGTTTCTTGGACTTGGGGGCGTTGGGCCTGATTGGAGGCATGCGACCCTCTTTGATGGCCACCCGCTGGAGGTTTCAGAGGTGAATGCCGAGAACATGGTGTTCAGCGATGTAGGCGTTGATGTTCGTGGGCTCAGGCTTGCCGCTTTTGTGGATGCCAGAGCCCGCGGCCTCTGCATGCTTCAGTAAGGTGTTCAAGCGGTGCCGCCAGCGGCGCGACTCGTCAAGCAGTAGACGCCCCCTTGCGAAAGGGGTAGCTGTAGTAGGGGCCTGTGAGGAATCTGTCGTACTTGCCGGCCCGTAGCCTCCTCAGCACCCGACGAGCCTTGGTGTGAATGGACTCGTCATCACTGCAGACGTCGCTGTCGGAAACCTATTGGAAGAAAGAGAAAATGCGGGAGTAGATGGTGTAAGAAGATCGAGCAATCGAAATGCAAACAAGCGAATCCCAATAAACCAAGATCTAGCATCCAACGATGGGAACGGTTTTGGATAATTAGGCACAATTTCCATGATTAATTCCAGAATATTAAACATGACAATACCAGCTAAATTTTAAATAGATTAGCCCATTATTTCTAACAAACGGTAGAAGAACCAGGAGGAGCAAACCTGTTACCTCCGACCATAGGTCGTCGATGCGCAGTGTCGAGGGGTTCAGCGAGCGATGTACTTATCTGGATCGAGGTGCCCAAGAAGTGCGTGATCTGCTTGTGACCGTGGGGCCTCTCGCCGGGGGGCTCCTCTTCGGCGGCTCCGTCGGTAGCTGGGACGGGGGCCTGGACGGGAACGGCGGCTGCCATCGATGCCTCCACTAGGGCCTGGACAGGGACAGCGGCTGCTTTCAATGTGTTGAGGGGGACCAGCGAGGAGACGGGGGCCTCCTCGCCGGCGGCCACGGAGGCGACGATGGCCATCTTATCCTCCTCGACCATCGCCGGCGCGAACGGGGTATTCTCGGGAGTTTGCGGATGCTGGTGGGACAGTGGAGAGGGTTGCGTGGGGATAGTGAGAGAGAGTGGGAGTGGGTGTACGAAGAGGGGCTCTATAGTTAAGGTGGATAGAAGCAAGACACGTTTCGTTGCACCACCGTGCAATGCGCCGTGCAGTCGACTGCACCGTGCACCGCGACACGCGCACGGTACGTCACATTTTTTCCCGGGCCATGCATGGCAGTTCTATATTGAGCCGCATGTAAAGGGCGCACACACAATTTCTATGTACGAAGTTTGCCACGACCCTAAAATTGTCGATTGAGAGCCGCTGCGTAAAAAATGGGATATGTCTTATTAAAATCAAGTGGCAATAACTTCCAGCTGTCCATCGACGACCGTGCACTCGATGACGCATGAGTTGTGGCGTAGTAGTAGCAGTAGTAGGCTTTTCAGACTTGATTAAACATGACATGACCGCTCGACGACTTTTTCCATGGACAGCATCGTGTTCCTTCTTGTAGAAGTCTCGCTGAGGGAGACGTCCGTGTTGTCTCACGCTGTACTGTGAAGGGCACGATGTGTGCAACTATCATCGTTGGATCGCACCGAATAAACGGTTGGTGCGCACGATCCACGTGACAACTGTGATAACCAATCAGGGAGTAGTTAACAGGGTAAGCACAGATTTGTGCTTCTACGAAAGATAGAGAGGGGTGAAAAACTGAGTAGTACCACATAAAACCAAGGACGATACTGAATAGTATAAAAATGGAAAGTGAGTGTCTTGCACAATGAAATACATCATGGCATACATCAAATTATGCCAAGATAGATCCACAAGAGTTCATTGGATGTGTGTTCTTCTCATAAACCACTCATAAACCACGTAAGGATCCACTATAGTCATTGGATGTGTGTTCTTCTCACAAACCACATATCACCAGTGTTATTGCTTGTGTGTTCTTCCCACAGACCACACATGGATCCACCGGTGTCATTGCATGTGTGTTCTTCTCATAGACCACATATCACCTGTGTCATTGCATGTGTGTTCTTCCCACAGACCACACATAGATTCACCAGTGTTATTGCATGTGTGTTCTTCCCACAGACCACACATGGATCCACCCAGTGTCATTGCATGTGTGTTCTTCCCACAGACCACACATGGATCCACCAGAGTCATTGCATGTGTGTTCTTCCCATGAACCACACATGGATCCACCAGTGTCATTGCATGTCTGCTCTTTTCATGAACCACAGCTAGAGTCATTGCATGTGTGTTCTCACAAACCACATATCACCGGTGTCATGCATGCGTGCTCTTTTCACAAACCACAGCTAGAGTCATTGCATGTGTGTTCTGAAGGAAATATGCCCTGAGAGGCAATAATAAAGTTGTTATTATGTATTCCTTGTATATGATAGATGTTTATTTTGCATGCTATAATTGTATTGATAGGAAACATCAATACATGTGTGTTTAATAAACAAAAGGGTTCCTAGTTATGCCTCTCTTATAGACTAGCTTGTTGATTAACAAGATGATCAAGGTTTCCTGATCATGGACATTGGATGTTGTTAATAACAAGGTCACAACATTTGTGAAATGATGTGATGAACATTCATCCGAAGTATAGCATTATGATCAAGTCATTATGTTTATATTGCTATAACATCATACAAAGTAGTCTTAGTCCTTAGACCATGAGATCATGTTAATTGCTAACACCGGAAGAGTATCTTGATAACATCAAACGTCACACCGTAATGTGGGTGACCATAAAGGTGGGTTCAAGCTATGAAGGTGTTATGTTGAGGCTCATGGATCAAGAGTGGAAGTTGTCAATCCCGATGATAGAGATATACTGGCCCTCTCGATGATATCACATTAAGATAGCTTGCAAGCAAGTGATGTGATCACTAGAATGTTATATCACGGGAACGAGAAAAGAGTGCATGTCGGTAACGAGATCAAACTAGGTATTTGGATACCGATGATCGAATCTCGGACATGTATTATATCATGAGAAAAAGGGATTAAATTGCTAACGTTAAAGGTTCTCACGATCACAGAAGTCATCGTTGAATATGCAGGAGTCAGTATGGATCTCCAGGTCCCGCTTCTGATTATTGATCTGAGAGGAGTCTCAATCATGTCTGCATTATTCGCGAACCGTAGGGTGACACACTTAAGGGTTGTCGGACACCATTTAGGAGCACATATGTTCCAGACAAAAGGTTTGCAAAGCGCAGGAAATGTTTTGATAGAAACAGGAATTGTTTCGATAGAAACCGGAATTGTTGCATGTGATATTGAAATGTTGCAAGGGGTTTTATGTGAATGTTTGTTAATTAAAGTAATTAACAAAATTCTGAATAAAATAAACAAAAGAGTTTTATTAATTGAGAGATGCATTTAATTTGGTGGAAATTAAATACATATGAGTGGGATTTTGGGTGGAGGCCATGTTTATGTGAGTGGAGGTTCACCACATGAATGAAGGAGGGGAGGAGTCCCCCCCTCATGTGCCGGCTATGGGAGGGAGGGTCTCCTCCTCCTATATAAATCCCTCTCCCTCTCTCACAAACCACACCTCCTCGTGAAGGATCTCTCTCCTCTAGATATTTCCCCATGGTCTCGGATTAGCGAGATACATGTTCCAGTGTGGCCTTTAAGGCGTGGAAGGAGTTGCTGCTTCCGCTGATTCGCTGGAGCGAGGAGGTGGAGGTTGTCCGGTGGCTTGAACGTGTGTGCGAGGACGGATGCACTGCTGATTTGCGACGCTTGGACTTCCACACGATCTTGAGATCGGCAAGCATACGACTACATCAACCACGAGTTCCTACTCGTTAACAAAACTCGTTGTCTTCGAGGGTAAGTTCTCCATGGATGTATGTCCACCCGTTGCTCTGTATCTAGTAGATAGATCTTGGCGTATAGTTCTCATCGTAGGAAATTTTTTGTTTTCTATGCTGCGGACCCAACAGTGGTATCAGAGCCTGATCTATGCGTAGGTGCTTTGCACGGGTAGTACACATATGTTTATATGTGGGCGATGATGATCATGTTATTGCATCTTCTATGTACTTTGGATATTGGTGGCATAGTGGGATGAAGCGGCCCGGACCAACCTTACATGTCATCGTACATGAGACCGGTTCCACGACTGACATGCAACTAGTTTTGCATAAGTGGCTAGCGGGTGTCTGTCTCTCCTACTATAATCAATATCTGATTTACAACGAGTTGCTATTAACTTGGTTATCCTCGTTGTGGTTCATGTTCGTAGGTAAGACCGGTTCTATCTCTGAAAGCCCTAAGCCACGTAAAACTTGCAATTGATAAATTAGAGGCGTCTAGTTTAGATCGTTGCTGGGCTTGTGTCTTGATATGGTATTGTTGTAAGTAGATGTATGATAGATACTCTTACAACTCACTTAACGTGTAAGTTCCATAGACCTTGGCCTTACACACAAAGGAATGATAGAGATCATACCACGATGCAAATGATAGAGATCAAATGCATGGACCATATCACTTCACTTCACACATTAGATGTTAGCATCTTATATTGCTAGTTTGGCGCTTTTGGTAGTATTATAAGATGATCCCTCATTTAGATATCAAGACAAAACATGTTCTTCCTTAAGTATGCACCGTTTTGTGGATCGTGTTTTGAGGCATCACGTGATGATCGGGTGTTCTCGACTCTACGCTTTCATACAACGGGTGTCAGACAGTTTTACACACGTGAATACTAAGGTTCTTACTTGACGAGCCTAGCATGTACAGACATGGCCTCGGAACACGGACCGAAAGGTTAAGCATGAGTCATATAGTTGATATGATGCCCATATAGATGCTCGCCTTTGAAGCTACACCGACTCACGTGATGATCGGACTTGGTGTAGTGGATTTGGTTCATGTAATCACCAAAAGGACATGAGGGATGTCGTTTTTGAGTGGGAGTTCATTAGTAATTTGGATTAGTTGAACTCAATCTATCATAAACTTAGTCTAAATATATTTTGCAAATTCTATTGTAGATGGCACCACCTGCTTTTAATTTTAATGTGTTCATGGAGAAAGAAAAACTTGCTGCGAATGGTAGCAACTTCACCAACTGGGCTATGAATTTGAGGATTCTCCTCACTGCTACACAAAAGCAATATGTGCTAGGCGCGCTAGGCCCCCACCAGCTCTGATGCCTCGACGAGGAAAAGAACGTCTATATAACTCGTCAGAGGACCACAACTTAGTTCATTGCGGCATCTTGTATGGGCTAGAGCGAACTTCAAAACGTTTGAAAATGGCAATGCCTTTGATACCATGGGAGAATTGAAAATGATTTTCGATACCCATCTGCCGTGAGAGTTATAATGCTTCTGAAAAGTTCTTTAGCTGCATGATGGAAGAGAACAGCTCGTTAGTGAGCACGCACTCAAAATGTCGGTGCCGATAAGCTTGTGTCCTTGGGAATAACGATTCCCATTGACTTAGGCATACATCGTGTTCTCCAATCTCTGCCACCTAGCTACAAGAGCTTCGTGATGAACTATAATATGCAGGGCATGAAGAAGTCTCTTCGAGCTCACAATGCTTAAGACTGCAGAAGTGGAGATTAGGAAAGAACATCAAGTGTTGATGATCAATAAGACCACCGTTTCAAGAAAGACAAGAAAGGCAAGCAGAAGGGAAAGAAGGGCGGCAAATCTATTGCCGCTTTGAAAAAAACCCGAGCTGTCCTAAGTCGACACCGAGTGCTACTATTGCAAGGGGAATGGCCATTGGAAGCGCAACTGCCCCAAGTATTTGGCGGACAAGAAGGCCGGCAAGGCAAACAAAGGTATATGTGATATACATGTTATTGATGTGCACTTGACTAGTACTCACAGTAGCCCCTGGGTATTTGATACAGGATCGGTTGCTAATATATGTAACTCAGTTTAGGGGCTGCGGAACAAGCGACAACTAGCAAGGGATGAGGTCACGATGCGGGTCGGCAATGGATCAAGAGTTCATGATCGCCGTCGGAACGCTGCCTCTCCATATGCCGTCGGGATTAGTTATAAACCTGAATAATTGTTATTTGGTGCCTGCACTAAGCATGAACATTGTATCCGGATCGTGTTTGATGCAAAGTGGTTATTCGTTTAAGTCTGAAAACAATGGTTGTTTGATTTATATGAATAATATCTTTTATGGTCATGCACCTGTGTTGAATGGTTTATTTCTATTGGATCTCGATAGTAGTATTACGCATATTCATAATGTTGATGCTAAAAGTATTAAACTTGATAATGATATATCTGCATATATGTGGCACTGCCGTCTAGGTCATATTGGCGTTAAACGCATGAAGAAACTCCATTCTGATGGACTTTTGGAATCACTTGATTTTGAATCATTTGATACATGTGAGCCATGCCTTATGGGCAAGATGACTAGAATGCCGTTTTCCGGTTCAATGGAACGGGCGATAGATTTATTGGAAATCATACATACTGATGTGTTGGACCAATGAGTGTGTCGGCGCGAGGTGGATATCGTTATTTTGTTACTTTCACGGATGATTTGAGTAGATACGGGTATATCTATTTGATGAAACATAAGTCTGAAACCTTTGAAAAGTTCAAAGAATTTCAGAATGAAGTGGAAAATCATCGTAGGAGAAAGATCAAATTTCCGCGGTCCGACCGTGGAGGAGAGTATCTTAGTTACGAGTTTAGCACACATATGAAAGACTGTGGAATAGTTTCACAACTCACGCCTGTCGGAACACCACAACGTAATGGTGTGTCGAGCGTCGTGTCGTACTTTATTGGATATGGTTCGATCTATGATGTCTGGTGACTTACTTGTCATTTTGGGGTTATGCACTGGAAACCGCTGCATTCACTTTAAATAGGGCACCATCTAAATCCGTTGAAAAGACACCGTATGAATTATGGTTTGGAAACAAACCTAAGCTGTCATTTCTTAAAGTTTGGGGATGCGATGTTTATGTGAAGAAACTTCAACCGGATAACCTCGAACCCAAAGCGGAAAAATGCGTCTTCATAGGATACCCTAAGGAAACGATTGGGTATACCTTCTATCACAGATCCGAGGGCAAGGTATTTGTTGCCAAGAATGGATCCTTTCTTGAGAAGGAGTTTCTCGCGAAAGGTGTGAGTAGTCGGAAGGTAGAACTCGAAGAGGTTATTGAACCTTCTCTTCATGAAATGGCGAGTAGCGCAGCACCGAAAGTTGTTTCGGAGTCGACTTCACCTAATGAAGAGAGAGCTAATGATATTGATCATGAAACTCCGAAAGAGGACACTACCGAACCTCGCAGGTCAAGCAGGAGACGTGCAGCTCCTGAACTGTACGGCAATCCTGTTATGAATTTCATGATTGATGAAATAGATGACCCTGCGACGTATGAAGAAGCGATGATGAGCCCTGATTCCAACAAATGGCTAGAAGCCATGAAATCCGAGATGGAATCCATGTACAAAAACCAGGTTTGGACCTTGGTGGACTTACCTCACGATCGAAAGGCCGTTGAGAATAAATGGATTTTCAAAAGAAAAACTGATGCTGATGGTAATGTAACCATATATAAGGCTCGACTTGTGGCAAAGGGGTTTCGACAAATTCAAGGAGTTGACTACGATGAGACATTCTCTCCCATAGCGATGCTTAGGTCGGTTAGGATTATGTTAGCAATTGCTGCATATTTCAATTATGAAATATGGCAGATGGATGTCAAAACTGCATTCCTCAATGGTAATATTGAAGAAGAGTTGTATATGATACAACCTAAGTGTTTTGTCGATCCTAAGGATGCTGATAAGGTGTGCAAACTTCATCGATCCATCTATGGACTGAAGCAAGCATCCTGGAGTTGGAATCTCCGCTTTGATGAGGTGATCAAAGAGTTTGGATTTGTCCAAACTTATGGAGAGGCTTGTATTTACAAGAAAGTGAGTGGGAGCAATGTGGCATTTCTGATATTATATGTGGATGCCATATAATTGATTGGAAATGATATAGATCTTTTAAACAATGTTAAAAGTTATCTAAACAGCAAATTTTCGATGAAGGACCTTGGTGAAGCTTCATATATATTAGGCATTAAAATCTATAGAGATAGATCAAGACGCCTAATTGGGCTATCGCAGAGTACATACCTTGTTAAGATATTAAAGAAGTTTAATATGGACGGAAGTAAGAAGGGGTACTTACCTATGTTGCAAGGCAAGACATTGAGTAATACTCAAAGTCCGGCTACGACGGAAGAAAGAGAGATAATGGATAAGATCCCCTATGCCTCAGCCATAGGCTCTATAATGTATGCCATGCTATGTACAAGACCGGATGTGGCACATGCTATTAGTTTGACTAGTAGGTACCAATCTGATCCAGGTTCGGAACACTGGATAGCGGTCAAGAATATCCTTAAGTACTTGAGAAGAACTAAGGATACGTTTCTTGTATACGGAGGTGAAGAAGAGCTAGGTGCTAAGTGTTATGTCGATGCTAGCTTTGACACTGATCCGGATGACTCTAAGTCTCAATCCGGATACGTATTTCTCTTGAGCAGCGATTAGTTGGAGGATCTCCAAACAACTTTGGTGGCTGGATCAACGACGGAGGCGGAATATGTTCTTTGCTTGAAGCAGGTAGCAGTTTGGATGAAGGAGTTCATAACGGAACTAGGTGTGGTTCCTAGTCGTTGGACCCAATGGTGATCTATTGTGACAATAATGGAGCCATAGCCAACGCCAAGGAACCAAGGTCTCTAATAATTCCAAGCATATTAAGCGCCGGTTTCACTCCATCCATGAGCATGTCAAGGATGGAGATATAAAGATTTGTAAAGTGCACACGGACCTGAATGTAGCAGATCCGTTGACTAAAGTACTCCTAGGGCAAAACATGATCAACACGAACTCCATGGGTGTTAGATTTATCACTATATAAACTAGATTATTGTCTCTAGTGCAAGTGGGAGATGAAGGAAATATACGAGAGGCAATAATAAAGTTGTTATTATGTATTCCTTGTATATGATAGATGTTTATTTTGCATGCTATAATTGTATTGATAGGAAACATCAATACATGTGTGTTTAATAAACAAAAGGGTTCCTAGTTATGCCTCTCTTATAGACTAGCTTGTTGATTAACAAGATGATCAAGGTTTCCTGATCATGGACATTGGATGTTGTTAATAACAAGGTCACAGCATTTGTGAAATGATGTGATGAACATTCATCCGAAGTATAGCATTACGGTCAAGTCATTATGTTTATATTGCTATAACATCATACAAAGTAGTCTTAGTCCTTAGACCATGAGATCATGTTAATTGCTAACATCGGAAGAGTATCTTGATAACATCAAACGTCACACCGTAACAGGGTGACCATAAAGGTGGGTTCAGTGCTATGAAGGTGTTATGTTGAGGCTCATGGATCAAGAGTGGAATTTGTCAATCCCGATGACGGATAGATATACTCTGGGTCCTCTTGGTGATATCACATTAAGATAGCTTGCAAGCAAGTGATGTGATCACTAGAATGTTATATCACGGGAACGAGAAAAGAGTGCATGCCGGTAACGAGATCAAACTAGGTATTTGGATACCGATGATTGAATCTTGGACAAGTATTATATCATGAGACAAAGGGATTAAATTGCTGACGTTAAAGGTTCTCACGATCACAGAAGTCATCGTTGAATATGCAGGAGTCAGTATGGATCTCCAGGTCCCGCTTCTGATTATTGATCTGAGAGGAGTCTCAATCATGTCTGCATTATTCGCGAACCGTAGGGTGACACACTTAAGGGTTTACGGACACCATTTAGGAGCACATATGTTCCAGAAAAAAGGTTTGCAAAGCGCAGGAAATGTTTCGATAGAAAAAGGAATTGTTTCGATAGAAACCGGAATTGTTTCGGGTGAAATTGCAGAAAGTGGTTCTGCATGTGATATTGAAATGTTGCAAGGGGTTTTATGTGAATGTTTGTTAATTAAAGTAATTAACAAAATTCTGAATAAAATAAACAAAAGAGTTAGACATGAGCCAGATCTAATCTAGATAAAAGCCAAAATCTAATCTATTAGACATGAGCAACGAGATAGATCTTGTACGAACCCTCGTAGAACCGAAAGCGTTACGAGATTAGATCTCGGGGTTGATGTAGTCGATCACTTGCCGATCTCAAGATCGTGTGGACGATCCTTCCGGCGCCGCGTTCCGGCAGCGCTTCTGCAGTCGGTCACACGTGCGGAGTCGAAGCAGACCTTCCTCTCCCCGTTCCAGCGAGCAGCGGAGGTAGTAGATCTTCTCCACGGAATCCCAGCAGCACGACGGTGTGGTGGTGGTGGTGGTGGAGTAGAGATTTCTGCAGGGCTTCGCCTAAGCCGGAGCAAAGCGAAGGAGGAGGAGAGAGGCGGCGGCTAGGGTTTGTTATGGGAGAGGTCTAGGGGGTGGCGCCCCTCCCCTCTATTTAAAGGAGGGAGGCGCCATGGGAGGGGGAGTCCTAGTAGGACTCCCCTCCCTCCTTGGCCGGCGGATTGGGAGGGGGAGGAATCCTCCTCCCCCACGAATCCGTGTCTTGCCCCACAAAGACTCCTTGATCCTTTCTTGGTTTTCAAGCAAACTCCAAGAAATCTTCTAGAACCTTCCAGAACATTGCGAAACCTTCTAGAATCTCCACACAAACACTCCGGAACATTTCCTAACTTAGAAAATGATCCCCAATATATGAATCTTATTCTCCGGACAATTCCAGATCTCCTCGTGATGTCCCGGATCCAATCCGAGACTCCGAACAACATTCGGTCTCCAACGCATATTTCATATCTACTTAAAACAACTTTGAACCTTAAGTGTGTCACCCTACGGTTCGTGAATATGCAGACATGATGAAGACACCTCTCCGATCAATAACCATCAGCAGGATCTGGAGATCCATAATGGCTCCCACATATTCAACGATGACTTCGTGATCGATAGAACCATTAACATACGAAACCAATTCCCTTTGTCACGCGATATTCTACTTATCCGAGGTTTGATCGTCGGTATCTCCATACCTAGTTCTACCTCGTTACTGATAAGTACTCTTTACTCGTTCCATGTTATGTCATCCCTTGTGACCTAGTCACATGCTTGCAAGCTAACTAGATGACATTCCACCGAGAGGGCCCAGAGCATATCTATCCGTCATATGGATGGACAAATCCCAATCTTGGTCCATGCGCTTCAACACATACTTTCAGAATACCCAATGTCACCTTTATAACCACCCAGTTACGAAGCAGCGTTTGATGTCATCAAAGTACCCATCCGGTGATAGTGATTAACATAACCTCATGGTCGAAGGATTAGGTTACTATGCATTTGAAATCTTGTAGAAAAACAAACTTAATGACTTGATATTATGCTACGCTTACTATGGGTGTGTGTCCATCACATCATTCTCCTAATGATATGGTCTTGTTATTAACGACATCCAATGTCCATGATCTGGAAACCATGATCATCCATTAATCAACAAGCTAGTTTAACAAGAGGCTTACTAGGGACTCTTTTATGTTTACAAAACACACAAGTATTAATGTTTCCGGTTAATACAATTATAGCATGGGATGTAAACATTTATCATAAACATAAAGATATAATAATAACCACTTTATTATTGCCTCTTGGGCATATCTCCAACAGTCTCCCACTTGCACTAGAGTCAATAATCTAGTTAATAACTTGTGCATTCAACACCTATGGCTTTCTGGTGTTGTATAGACACTATTGCTAGTGGTAAACATAACCTTCGGATCTGACACTTCCAGGTCCGTGTGTATTTGCATGTCCTTGCGTCTCTACGCATTACTCATTCTCCAATGAGATGGCATTGTATAAATTTGGTCCTTTGGTGAGACCTTTAGTTCCTTGGGATTAAATCATGTTGATACAATTGTCGTACAATGTATCTTCATAGTATTATCCCGCTATGAACCACACCTAGTTTGATAACAAACTACTTGACGCAAATGCCCTCATTTGCTGCTATAATAGCAGTCATATACTTTGCCTTTTGTTGTAGTATCTGTCACAATGTTTTAACTTTGGTACTCAACCAAATCCGCTATGGAACTTCCTTTCCATTACATTGTGCCACCCATAGTTTAAATTGAGATAAACTTAATTTGTGACAAAACTAGTATCAATGCAACAATTTACAATGAACTATTTGTCACCACTATATAAATAATATATTCTTAGTTCTTCCAAAGATCATAGGAATATCCCTACTATTGTCCAATGATCATCTTATGAGTCATTCTGGTATATGCTCATAACATTTAGAGCATAGGACATATCTGGATGTGTACATCTCAAAAAATGATTGATCAAAATATTCTTGTGATTTCACCAAGTGTCAAAACACTTGAATCTCGTGTCAACACACTTGAATCTTGATTCAGTCCTTTCCGTGCGTCAAGAACCTTTCTTGTTGTTTCCATTTGAGCTCATTCAACATCTTATCTATGTACATTTGGCAAAATCATATTAGCGCCTCAATCTATCCATATAGACATTGATGCCTAATCCTTGGGTTATGCCTAAGTCTTTCATCGAAATGAAATTCTTAACCTGTGTCAATACAAGATACATTATTTCTAATCAACAATATGTGTTTCACATAATGTATTAGAAATATGTCTTAGCGCTCCCACTTAATTTCTTGCAAAATGCAAACATCTTCATCGTCTCTGATGAAATTAAACCTTTTAACGGTTTCATCATGGTGAAGATTCCAACTCCGTGATGCTCACTTCAACCATTGAAGTTTTGCATACTCTTTTAGCATCCTTTGAATTAACAAAACCCTTTGGATCGTGTCATGTACACGTCCTAGGTAACCATTCTATTAGAAGAACTTATTTTGTTTGTTCAACTACCATATACCAAAATATATGTAGTGGTTGCTACATTAATCCGTCCAGACTAAATATCGCTATGAAAGATCAAATCTTATCATAGTCAATTCCTTGAACATTGTCTTAAACTCTTTCCAACATGTCGACTATTTCATAGATGTGAAACATCCATGTCTATTTCTTTATAGATCCATATATGACTGTAAGGTCTTGCACCTTTCCAGAGGGTCTTTCAAATTCAAAGCTTGATTTCTCGTGTATGGAATTATCACGGATTTTATGGCTTCAAGCCACTTAACGAAGTCAGGGCCCATCATTGATTATTTGCATGTAGTCGGTTCATCATTGTCAAACAACAATGATTTAACTCTCAAATCTTGGCATTTGATTACTTACCCGACCTACTTGGTTCAATAGTAACTTAGATCTCCATGACCACAACCTTTGAGGCACGTGAGCCATGAGCATTGTTGCTGCCTCCGGGACACTTACCGATGCTGCGCAACTCAGCACATATTAGCCAAGGTTCAACAACCTTGTCAAAGTTCTATTGTCCTCCCACTTGACTTTTCACCAAAAATTCCTTCTCAAGAAACTCGACATTCTAAGCGACAAACAATTTTGTCTTCGGTATTATGGAGGAATACCCAATGGTTATTCGAAATAACTTACAAAGACATACTCATCCGACTTTGGTTGTAAACATTTTACTTATGCCTAGCATACCAAAAATTTAAGAAAGGACAACCTGGGTTTTATCCCAAACCATGACTTATATGGTGTCATTTCAACGGATCACGATGGAGCTCTTTTCGATTAAAGCGGTAGTCACTAAAGCTTTAATCTTTTAAAATATAATGGCAGTTTTATAAATGACACCTTTTATCTTACCATGTCAAACAAGGTTTCATTACATATCTCGAACACTCCATACTCCTATGGTGTTTTGGGAAATGCAAATCCATGGAACGATTCCTCAAATCTTAGGTGTTTTGCTAAACTTGTAACTCAAACATCTTTCTTTATGATCCAATCATAAACTTTTTATTTTCTTGTTACAATGATTTTCCACTTCATCTTGAAAGTCTTTGAACATTTTCAAATGTTTCATACTTCTTCCTTATTGAGTAGGTATATACATATACTCACTCAAATCTTTGGAGAAAGCATATGAAGTTGAAATCCATCACCATTTACGACTACATAATGGACTATATACATCAATATGTACAAATTCCAATCAATTAGTCGTCTGTTCCTCTTTGGCCTCTGACGGAGTTTTAATTATCTCCAGGAAAGTATCACAAGCGTCATTTGATCAAAATCAAAGACTCCAAAAATCCATCAACATGGAGTTTCTTCATGTATCCCTAATATAATTTAAATGGTGATGTCACTTTGCAAGTGATCTTTCAATCATTTGTCTTGCGACATTTTAGCATTAGTTTTATGGTCGTTATTTCTCCAACCAGACTTGTATATCATCCATCTATTATGGAATACGGTAATTATTTGAACAACCTTTTGTCGTCATAATACCTGATCAAAATAACAATTATTGAAACAAATCTTGAAGGTAAGCTTTGATGTTAACGAGCAACACAACAACCCTTTATTTGTTTTCGATGAACATCATCACATATTCTCTTGCTAGTTAATTAGGCCATTGCAGTTCATGAATTGCGTTGTCCTGTATGACACTTCATACCAACCAATTTGGTATCCAATACCGCAGAACCACATTGTTTAACAACCAAGGAATACAGCCATAACATGTATCTTCTATATACCTAAGTTGGATATCTCCAATCTTTTCTTTTCTGCCAAATATTTTATAGATTCTCTTCCAACAATTCCTTTTCTTTTAAAAGAATCAACATCAATAGTGGTGTCATTCACATGACACATAGTACAAAGTGTGTATAGTCAAATACTAATACCTTTGGACTTGCACTTTGAAGTGGATCACCTTCATCAAATGTTTGGCATTCTTTCAAAATTCCATTCGTTAGTAATCTTTTAGTGTAGTAAACATTTTACTTACATCTTATATTCATCCTTATCATGACAACTTTCATGATTAAGCTGCTATAGCTTATAAAGGTGAATTGCGAGTATAATGTTTCTTTTCCAAAACCTTTTGGAGGATTAGGATGACTGGCGTCTCCAATCTTCACAAATTCTCATCAAATATGAGGACGTATACTCTATCATGTTGTAACCAACACATTGTTTTAGATATCGCAATACCTTTCACATATGATGGTTTCTGAAACATTGCTTTCAGCTCTTAGATAAACTTGATATTAAAAACAATCTTTTGAGTATCAAGAATCATGGAGGCAAACATGATACATTAGATATTAACACTGGAATTGTTACTCTTGATTTAATACTGTTTATTAAACTTCACAGAGTAAATGGAGTTTGCTGAAAGTTTGCAATATGACTTTTAAACTTTAGATTGACACTCAAAACAATACGATACCAGTTCGTAAAGCAAATATCCAGAATTTCTATAGTTCTACTATCTCAACTATAACTAAGCGTAAGGTGGTGAACGGATGCCAATGACTACAACAAACTATGCAAATTCACTTTGATTGTGTTTATGATAATTGAGTTTGACTAATCCAAATTACAAAAGAACTCCCACTCAAAACAACATCCCTCGAGTTGTTTTAGTGATTACACGAACCAAATCCACTACACCAAGTCCGATCATCACGTGAGATGATGTAGCTTTAAAGGCGAACAATCAACATGTTCATCATATCATCCATATGACTCATGCTTTACCTTTCGGTATTCCGTGTTCCGAGACCATGTCTGTACATGCTAGGCTCGTCAAGGTTAACCTTAGTATCTGCATGTGCAAATCTGGCTTGCACCCGTTGTATGCACACGTAGAATCTATCACATCCGATCATCACGAGATGCTTGAAGCATTGAGTCTTATAGCGGTGCCTACTAAGGACGAACACTTTATTACTTGATATTTTTTGAGAGGGATCATCTTATAATGCTACCATCACGATCTAAGCAATACAAGATGCATAAAGGATTAACATCACAGGCAATTCATAATTAGTGTGATATGATATGGCCCTTTCTTCTTATGCCTTTGATCTCCATCTCCAAAGCACAGATATGATCTCCATCATCACCAGCAATGCGTCAAGGTCGATGGCGCTTCATGGTTGTCCATCATCACTAGCAACTATTACAACTACTTGGAATAAAGCTATTACAAGATGAATAGACACGCAAGTCTTAACAGAATTAAAGACAACCATTAGGCTCCTGCCGGTTGCCATATTACAACAAGGATCATTGCATACATCAAATATAATCACAATCACATGATGGCCATATCACATCACAAAACCCCTGCAAAAACAAGTTAGACGCCTCTAATTTTCTTTGCATGTTTTACGTGGTTTGGGGCTTTCGAATAAGAACGGATCTTACCTACGAAACTGAACCACAACGTTGATACAAGTGCTATCGAGTGCAAAGTGTAGATTGGCTCTATACTATGATGGGAGAGACAGACACCCGCAACGCCACTTGTGCAAAGCAAGTTACACGTTAAGCGTGGAGCAAGTCTCATGTGCGATGACATGTAAGGTTAGCCCGAGCCGCTTCATCCCACCATACCGCAAGATGCAAAGTACACAAAGCAAAAGACGACACGAGCACCAATGCCCACAAAACCATTGTGTTCTACTCGTGCAATAGATCTACGCATAGACACGGCTCTGATACCACTGATGCGTTCGTAGCATGGAAAACAAAAAATTTCTACCGCAAGAACGAACAAAACCCAGATCTAATCTAGATAAAAGCCAAGATCTAATCTATTAGATATGTGCAACGAGATAGATATGTACTAACCCTCGTAGATCCGAAAGCGTTACGAGATTAGATCTCGGGGTTGATGTAGTCGATCACTTGCCGATCTCAAGATCGTGTGGACGCTCCTTCGGCGTTGCAGCGCTTCTGCAGTCGGTCACACGTGCGGAGTCGAAGCAGACCTTCCTCTCCCCGTTCCAGCGAGCAGCAGAGGCAGTAGATCTTCTCCACGGAATCCCAGCAGCACGACGGTGTGGTGGTGGTGGTGGAGTAGAGATTTCTGCAGGGCTTCGCCTAAGCCAAAGCAGAGCGAAGGAGGAGGAGAGAGGCGGTGGCTAGAGTTTGTTATGGGAGAGGTCTAGGGGGTGGCGCCCCCTCCCCTCTATTTAAAGGAGGGAGGCGCCATGGGAGGGGGAGTCCTAGTAGGACTCCCCTTCCTCCTTGGCCGGCGGATTGGGAGGGGGGGAAGGAATCCTCCTCCCCCATGAATCCGTGTCTTGCCCCACAAAGACTCCTTGATCCTTTCTTGGTTTTCAAGCAAACTCCAAGAAATCTTCTAGAACCTTCCAGAACATTCCGAAACCTTCTAGAATCTCCATACAAACACTCTGGAACATTTCCTAACTTAGAAAATGATCCCCAATATATGAATCTTATTCTCCGGACAATTCTAGATCTCCTCGTGATGTCCCGGATCCAATCCGAGACTCCGAACAACATTCGGTCTCCAACGCATATTTCATATCTACTTAAAACAACTTTGAACCTTAAGTGTGTCACCCTACGGTTCGTGAATATGCAGACATGATGAAGACACCTCTCCGATCAATAACCATCAGCAGGATCTGGAGATCCATAATGGCTCCCACATATTCAACGATGACTTCGTGATCGATAGAACCATTAACATACGAAACCAATTCCCTTTGTCACGCGATATTCTACTTATCCGAGGTTTGATCGTCGGTATCTCCATACCTAGTTCTACCTCGTTACTGATAAGTACTCTTTACTCGTTCCATGTTATGTCATCCCTTGTGACCTAGTCACATGCTTGCAAGCTAACTAGATGACATTCCACCGAGAGGGCCCAGAGCATATCTATCCGTCATATGGATGGACAAATCCCAATCTTGGTCCATGCGCTTCAACACATACTTTCAGAATACCCAATGTCACCTTTATAACCACCCAGTTACGAAGCAGCATTTGATGTCATCAAAGTACCCATCCGGTGATAGTGATTAACATAACCTCATGGTCGAAGGATTAGGTTACTATGCATTTGAAAGCTTGTAGCAAAACGAACTTAATGACTTGATCTTATGCTACGCTTACTATGGGTGTGTGTCCATCACATCATTCTCCTAATGATATGATCTTGTTATTAACGACATCCAATGTCCATGATCAGGAAACCATGATCATCCATTAATCAACAAGCTAGTTTAACAAGAGGCTTACTAGGGAGTCTTTTATGTTTACAAAACACACAAGTATTAATGTTTCCGGTTAATACAATTATAGCATGGGATGTAAACATTTATCATAAACATAAAGATATAATAATAACCACTTTATTATTGCCTCTTGGGCATATCTCCAACATGAAGGAGGGGAGGAGTCCCCCCTCATGCGCCGGCTATGGGAGGGGAGGGGTCTCCCTCCCTCCTATATAAAGCCCCCCTCTCCCCTCTCACAAACCAGACCTCCTCGTGAAGGATCTCTCTCCTCCTCTAGATATTTCCCCATGGTCTCGGATTAGCGAGATACATGTTCCCGGTGGCCGTGCGGAAGGAGTTGCTTGCTTTCGCTGAGCGAGAGGAGGTGGAGGTTGTCCGGTGGCTTGAACGTGTGGCGAGGACGGATGCGCTGCTGATTTGCGGCGCTTGGACGTCCACACGATCTTGAGATCGGCAAGCGTACGACTACATCAACCACGAGTTCCTACTCGTTAACAAAACTCGTTGTCTTCGAGGGTAAGTTCTCCATGGATGTATGTCCACCCGTTGCTCTGTATCTAGTAGATAGATCTTGGCGTATAGTTCTCATCGTAGGAATTTTTTTGTTTTCTATGCTGCGAACCCAACATGTTCTTCTTACAAACCATATCATGAACCACACCTAGTGTCATTGCATGTGTGTTCTTCTCACAAACCACACATGGATCCACCGGTGTCATTGCATGTCTGCTCTTCTCATTAACCATAGCTAGAGTCATTGCATGTGCTTCTTTTCACAAACCATATCACTAGAGTCATTGCATGTGTTCACCAACCATGGATCCAGTCTTTCCCATGACCCACACATGGATCCCTGATGTCATTGCATGTGTGTTCTTCTCACAAACCACACATGGATCCACCCAGTGTCATCGCATGTGTGTTCTTCTCATGAACCACACATGGATCCACAAGTCATCATGTCATCATTGCTTTTTTTTTTTGAACCACACCACAAGAGTCATTGGTGTGTTGTTCTTCACGACATACATATCACAGTCATGTCATTGTGTGTGTCCCTTGAACCACACATGGATCCTCTCTGTCATTGCATTTGTGCCGCTTTTTCATGAACCACAGCTAGAGTCATTGCATGTGTCTTCTTCTCACAAACCACATATCACCGGTGTCATTGCATGTGTGTTCTTCTTACAAACCATATCATGAACCACACCCAGTGTCATTGCATGTGTGTTCTTCCCATGAACCACACATAGATCCACGAGTGTCATTGCATGTGTGTTATTCTTACAGACCACGTAAGGATCCAACGGTGTAATTGCATGTGTGTTCTTCCCATGAACCACATATGGATCCACCGGTGTCATTGTATGTCTGCTTGATACATTGCAAATGTATCTATAATTTTTGATGTTCCATGTTTGGTTTTATCTACTTTCTTATGTTTTGTTCCAACTTTGGAGTACTTTTCATATGATTTCTTGGACTAACCTATTAACAAGATGCCACAATGCCAGTTGCCTGTTTTCTGCTGTTTTTGGTTTCAGGAAGTCAGAAAATGAATATTCTTAGAATTGGACGGGACAAAAGCCAAAGTTGATATTTTCCGGGAAGACTCACGGAGCCAGAAGGAGAGTCGGAGAGGGGCCAGGGGCCAACCACACGATGTGTTGGCGCGGGCTAGCCCTGGCCGTGCCACCGGGTGGTGTGGGCCCCCTGGCCGCCCACCGACCTTGCCTCTTCGCCTATAAGATGCCTCCCGATACCAAAACCCTAAGGAGTCAATCAGAAATCCACGAAAAGTTCCGTAGCGCCGCCGCCACCGAAGGGGAGATTCGGGGGATAGAAAGTCTCTGTTCTGGCACCCTGCCGGGACGGGGAAGTGCCCCCGGATCCATCTCCATCGATCTCCACCACCATCTCCATCACCATTGCTGATTCCCATGATGAGGAGGGAGTAGTTCTCTCTCGAGGCTAAGGGTTCTACCGGTAGCTATGTGTTCATCTCTCTCTCTATGCATGATCTTATTGAGATCATGAGCTTGTAGTCTATAGATCTACCTTGCTACACAAGTGCTTTATTAGATCTCTGCTCTCCCCATGTGTGTGAAAGTGGCAGCGTGCACACCATGGTGGCACTTAGGCTAGAGATTACAAATACTTGTTATGAGTTATATTTGGAGTTGGATGTCTTTATGAAATTGTGGTGTTTGTTGGACTCATCTAGTACTCAAGGTGACAGTGTGGGGTTTTCTAGATGGGAAAGGCTTACTTTGAGGTGTGATGTTATAGCCCTACCATGGATTAGAGTGTCTAACCGGAGAGTAGTTCAGCGTAGTATCATGAAGAAGAATATATTTATATGAGAGTGTTCACTAGTGAAAGTATGATACCTAGGCCTTGTTTCTAAGCATTGATACACCGTTTGCAATTAGATATGTTATATGTTTGCTTACTTCCTTCTTTATTTCAGTTTCACTTTAGTCTTTTCCACGCCATCAAGTTATCTTCTATCACCGTTACCACTTATAATTGTCTATACCATTTGTATTTCACTATCTCTTTGCCGAACTAGTGCACCTATACACCTGACAAGTGTATTGGGTGTGTTGGGGACACAAGAGACTTCTTGTATCTTGATTGCAGGGTTGCTTGAGAGGGGATAACTTTGACCACTTCCTCCCTGAGTTCGATAAACCTTCGGTGATCCACTTAAGGGAAAACTTGCTGCTGTTCTACAAACCTCTGCACTTGGAGGCCCAAGAACTGTCTACAAGAATAGAAGTGCGTAGACATCAAGCTATTTTCTGGCGCCGTTGCCGGGGAGGTAAGGTAAAAGGTATTCACACCGGAGGATTAAAGAAGAAGAACCTCCAATGGCAAACACCTATTTTCTGGCGCCGTTGTCGGGGAGGTAAGGTAAAAGGTATTCACACCGGAGGATTAAAGAAGAAGAACATCCCATGGCAAACACCTATTCTCCGGTGTGAGTGCTCGAAGTTATTTCCTTTAGATTCTGCAATTTTGTCTTTTTGTTTCTTGTTTTCACTAGTTAGGCTTAATGGAAAACAACAACAAAATTAGAGAGCTTTATAGTATTTATCTTGAGTTAGGACATGAAGTGTTTGAAGAGAAAATTAAAAAACCTATGGAACTTTATTTGCGTGCTAATAGCAATGTTATTAGTATGAATTCTTTGAACACCATTATTGTTAATGCTATGGAAAAGTTTAAGCTTGGAGAAGCTAGTTTTTATGAAAATGATCTTTTTGGCCCCCAGGCATGGAGGAGAAAATTTACTTTGATGATATTATGCCTCCAATATATGATGATTACAATGATGAATATGATATTCTCAGTCCACCTACTATTGAGGATAAAATTAATTATGATTACAATATGCCTCCTATATTTGATGATTATGGTGATGAGAATAATGATGATAGCTATTTTGTTGAATTTGCTCCCACTACAATTAATAAGAATAACTATGCTTATGTGGAGAGTAATAATTATTATATGCATGTGGCTCATGATGCTACAGAAAGTTATTTTGAGAGAGGGAAACATGGTTCTATGCATCTCAATAATATTAAGTTTCCCCTCTTTATGTTGAAAATTTTGAAGTTGCACTTATTTTGCTTTCCTATGCTTGTTGCTTTGTGCTTTCATGACTTGTTTCTTTACAAGATTCCTAAGCATAGGAAGTGGGTTAGACTTAAATGTGTTTTGAATTTTCTTCTTGATGCTCTCTTTTACTTCAATTCATATTTCCTATGTGAGCATCTTCTCAAACTATCATGCCTAACTTAAAGGCGTTAAACAAAAGTACTTGTTGGGAGATAACCCAAGAGTTTTAGATGAGTTTTGGAAGTTATTACTTCAGTAATAACTGATCCTTACCCTTTTTATTTTCTTTCTGTGCCAAGAGTAACCTCTAATGAGAGAAAAGTAATGATTGGGAAAGTTGCTGTCCCGAAACAGATTTTTGTGCTTCACCGTAAAAATTCGAGAGAGAGCTCTGTATGTCGGATTGAGCTGTAATTTTTTGTGATTCTGTCCCAGGATGTTATCTAACTTTCGTTAGTTCAACACTTTTTGATTTTAGCAACAGAAGGTCTTTGAAAAATTTTGTCTTTACCTGCTGGTCTGTTTTAACATATTTCTGCCATTTTCTGCATTTGCTTCTTGTTGGTTCCTTTTTGAGTTCTTTTGGGGAATTGAGCTTTTTGAGGGAAGTGCTACAGTAGCTAGTGTTCTAATGGAAGTTTATTTGGTGTTAGAACTGAACCTTAGACTTATTTATCTTGAGTGCACTAATGTTGCTAATAAAGATTGTGTGAAGTTTTGTATGAAGGAAAAATTTCAGGTGTATGGAAGGAATGAGTAATGAGATGAAGGATGGACTAAATCTCAAGCTTGGGGATGTCACGCGTGTCACCCCAAGAAATATGCAAGAAGTACAAGCGTCAAAGCTTGGGGATGCCCAAGGCATCCCCTTCCTTATCAATAAAAATCTCAGGTTTCTTCCAAACGCTTTATTTTTATTGTTTCATGCACAGTTGTGTTGTTCTTGGAGCGCTTCTTTTTCGTTTTCGTTTTGTTTTTTTGTTTGCTTGGTTTGATTAGTTTACTGAATAAATTGGTTGGAACCCCTCTTTCATACATTGGTTTTCAAATAGCTTGGTTTGGATTGGAAAAGAGTAGGAAAGTTCATACTTATGTGGTAAAAAGAGCTTGTTTTTGACTGTGGCTAATGCTTTGTCATTCCATGATTGATATTGTTTTGGCTTTATGCTTAGTATTATTTGTTGTAGCATGACTTGTTATAAACAATTGAGATTGCTTAATGTGCCTTGGATGAATCATGCGTTGTTTTAGCATATTAAAGCATAGTATAGTGGTATTCTCTTTTGATGCTTTATTTGGGTTGACTTGGCGCAGGCTCACACCATGTTATGACTATACCAAGTCACCATAGCCTTTATGATCCTTTAGTTTTCAACTTGTAGTATCACTTTATGCTTTGATTAATGATGTTTTGTTGCTCTGCATGATTATGGCCATTATTGCTCTCTTAGTTTGTCGCTCCCAGTCTTTTGCTAGCCTCCACAACCAAGTATGAGTTCCACTCATGCATCCAACTACCTAAACCAAGTTATTCCAAAGATTCCACCATACCTACCTACTAGCTTATGCTATTCCAAGTATATTCATGCTTTTGTTTACCTTCCAAATTAAACTTGTTATGAGAAAACTAGTGACTAAAGCTCTCACGAACTTGATGGCACACTTTACTTTTCTTGCCCTTAATAAACTTGAACCATTGTGTCTTCTATGTTGTATATGCTTGCACTTATTTGTTGGGAATTAGCAGAACCATGCTTTCATGGGGAACGCTTTCAACATTGCACTTGGTACTTGTACCTAGTTGATATCATGCTCTTTTGTATATAGATGCCGTCGGTGTTAAATGAAAGGGGAGCTTGTAAGTCCATGGGGTTATGTATATGTGTTAGAGAAACGCCTGGGCCGCTGGTCTAATCCATGCCGACATGGTGGAAACCTGCAGCGTAACCATAATGAGCTGTCTATGAAGCATTCTTCTTATAAAAAAAGAGTCCTATATTGAGAAAAAGAAAAAAAATATACTATGAAAAGAGGAAAGAGAGAAAAAGCACCATATTCCCATGGTAAATAAGAAGAATGCTGAGATGCTCGTTGTCTGCTTGCCTTGTCATTTTGATATGGGGATTCTTCCGTATCATCGGGCAAGGGGTACCCCGTTGGCGGTTCTCTATGATACACATATACTTACGATGACAAGAACTTACCAGTGACTAAACTTGAGTAGCATGAGGAGCGGTTGTCGTGGTGGTGTCACGGCAGATGCCATGGATAGGCTAAAGGTGGGACTAATATGCCCTAGGGGAATCCAGGGAGGGATAGTAGAGTGATTCTCTACACAGAAGCTTTGTATTGATGTTCAATCTCCAAGATTACAAGTGCTCCTCGAGCTGTATTGACAAGAGGAGGAAGAAGAAATTCTCTTACTCTTGCCTACTAACTAGCCCAGGAACCCTAGACCCACAAGGTTAAGAGCTTTGCTATGTATCTGAAAAGACCCAACCCCCTTACCAGAACCCCAACCCTCCCTTATATAGGGGTGGTTCGGTCCTGGCTTATATAGAATATGCCTCCTCCCAAAGTAGTAACCCGACATGGGTGCTTTTCCCCCGCGTCACTCTTGCTTTAGCGACGTTGCCTCTGTGGCGCCTGTGTCAACCGACGTGAGCGTCGTCACCCTTGTCGGCCACGATCCGGTGGTCTTGCCCTTGCTTTATTCGCTCATCCAGTACGCACCGTGCCTTCTTTTTGACCAGAGATATTCCTTCCTTCTCCTAGAAGCCAAACGAGGATCCGGATCACAGTTGATCCGGCCACACCTGTTCCTGCATATAAGCTAAACAAGTGTCTCCGACTTACTCCTTGAGTCGGACGAGACAATGTTAGGCGACCCGCTGGTCCGGGTTACTCCGTGATCCGGCCTGCCTTGAGGTGACTCGGCCAGCATCCGCTTTGCCCTTGCCGAACCTCGGATAACTCGGCCCTTATACCCCGGAGTGACCCTACCCGGGGTTATCCCCCCAACATTAGTCCCCGAAGCACCTGGTGCGGCCTTAGCGACCTTGGTCACTAAGGCCACATCAGGTTCATTCGTATCCAAGCTTCGGACATTTATTTTTGGGTTAACTTTTTGTCTCGGATTATATGGATTTACGTTCCCTTCGCACGCTCCAAGTTTTCACTTGCCGGCCGGGTCACCACTTTGGCTCGGATTGTATGGTTTTACTTTCCCTCTACACGGTTCAAGTTTTCACTTGCCGGCCGGGTCACCACCGTGGCTCGGATCCGGGCCTTGCTTCCTTATCTCGTACGCCAACCCACGTGACGGTTAATCATTACGTTGCCTTATTTTAAGGGCCTGCGCAGTAACCGCCGCAGTAAATGTCAGTGATTACTGTGCGGGGGTTACGTCACGTCTGTCTCCTCGTTTACCGAATCGTCGTGTCAGTCATGGGATCACATTTACTCTGCGGCCCCGGTGTGGCTTCTCTCGATTGGTCGATGCTGGTGATACACGGCCACCGTGTGGTTTTCCAAGAAGACGATCCCACTCGTTGACGATCGGGGCGGTTAAATAGGGAGAACGCGCTCCTTAGAACTTTTCCATCTCCGCGCCCCCTCGCCCGTTCCTCTTCTTCTTCCTCGCAACCGCGCCGCCGCCAGTGCCCGTTGCAGCAGCGCCGCCGCCGCATCCTCTCCGTTCCTCCGCACCGCAGTCACCGTTGCGCCTCTGTTTAGCCACGGGTCCTCGTCAGTCTAAACCACAGAGCCCCGTCGCCGCCAGCTCCAGCGAGGACAGCGGAATCGAAATGACAGAGGAGGAGCTCATCGTCGCTGAGCAGGAGATGGAGGAGGACGCCGGCGGCGGATCATGGCCAGCGGCGGCTCTGGTCTGCGAGGACATCGACTGGCTCTACCGGACCCGGCGCATTCCCGCCGGTGTCGCCGCTCGTCTCCCCTCCTCGGAGTTGGCCCCCTCACCCAATCCGGGTGAGTTTGTGGTTTTCCTATCCCATTTCCAACGGGGATTTGGGCTTCCAGTGAGTGATTTCTTCCGGGACTGGATCCGGACCTATCACCTGCAACCACATCATCTCCCGGCGAATGCCATCACCTCTCTGTCTGCTTTCGTTTCTTCGATCGAGGGCTACACTGGGCTATGGCCTACGAAGGAGCTGTGGATCCGGTTCTTTGGCCTCCGCCGCAACATCGTCCCCAACATCCACGTCGAGTCGGAGGACAAGCAGCTAACTCAGTTCGGAGCTGCCTCGATCTCGCCCCAGAGGTATTCAATCTTTCCCTGGGTCACCGGGCTTGACTCCTGCAAAGGATGGGCCCGGACCTTCTTCTACGTCCGGAACGAAGGCACGGAAGATTTGATCCGGTTGCTGCCCTACGCTCCGGGTCCCCCTAACACGGATTTCTGGGAGGAGGTTGCCAAGAAACCTACGACTCTGGCCAACCAAGTGAAAAAAAGGTTTGCAGAGCTGAAGAAGCTCGGATTGCGCAACGAGGATGCCATGATCACATTCGTGTGCAACCGAATCTCTCCCCTTCAGCGGCACACTCACAAGTTGTGCCATATGAGCTTCAGTCGCGACCCCAACCGAACCTCCTCGTTCGAGTTGAGCAATACGGAGATCTTCCGTCGGGTCAAGGCTCTTTTCACCACCCATAAGGACTTCTCCGCCGAATGGACGTGGGGAATCGAGCATTACTGCCATGACAGGCTCCCTCCCGCGGTAAGCTTCGCGGGGTAAACTTATTTCGGATCAATTTCATGTCGGTTTTTATCATATTTCTGACTTTGCTCCTTGTGCTTTTTTCTTAGCTGTTTCTCCAGCAAACCCTCGAGGATGGCCCGGATCCGACCCTTAAGTGGGCCCCGGACCGAGAAATTCCGGATGAGGAGGAGCCGGACCAGGAGATGTTTCTCCCCACACCCGATGCCACCAGACGACCTAGCGGTAAATTCTCTTCTCTTAGAGATTGGCCCGACAATGAGGATGACTCGGATATCGATGTGATTGAACCCGTTGAGGCTGTCCCTCTTTCTTTTGCCTTCCCGGCATCAGCTAACCTCGGTGGGCACATCCACGAGGATTCTCCACTTGCCACGGGCGAGCCTGTTCCGGTGGCGTCAAAGAAGAAGCGCGGATCCGCGTCGAGTTCTTCTTCCGAACCTTCTCAGCCTTCCAAAAGGCAAAAGAAGGCCGGAGACAAGACTGCCTCCAAACGGGCAGGCAAAGCCCAGGCACGGAGGGCCCGGAAACCTAAGGAGGCCGAGACCTCGGATGCGTAAGTTCTTTTTTCACTACGCAACACACTTCTCCCTGCTTCGGGGTAATTTCACTCCTGACATTATGTTCTCTTGCAGGGCTCCTGTGGAGGTCCCTCCCCTCCCCGTGACGACGAGTCACGCCCGCTGAGCCCTATTCCGGAGGGCTCTGCGGCCGCTCCGGGTTCCGCAGTACCTCCTTCAGAGGGATGCGACCTCGGATCGGGAGGGGTCGGATCGGCCGAGGCAACGGCGTCCGGCACTTCGGCATTGCCGCAACCAGCAACTACCAAGTCTACCGCAACTCCAGCACCAGCAGCGGCTCCAGCACCAGCCACCGAACCAGCGCCTGTCCCGGCTCCGAAGAAACCAACATCAGCTCCAGCGCCAAGTTCATCTGCCTCGTCCGAGTCATCTCAAGCTCGGCGAGGACCCACTCCAGCGGCTTCCTCCCAGCAGGCCAAAGGAAAATCCACCTCCATCAGGGCTGGGCAGCAAACCTTGTCGTCGATGCTCCCAAAGAAATCACCAGCAGCGACGGATCCTCCTGCCGAGCCAGCTGATTCGCAGCAGATGGTTCTTCACTCTAGCCCGGCTCTTGCCCTGATTGAAAGGAAAGAAGCTCACGCCAAGGGCTTGGTGGCACCTCACATGCCCACTGGCGAACGGTACCCTCCGAGCCTCATCGAGTTTGTCATGAACTGGAATAAGGCGGAGTTCGTCTACAACGACGATCTCCCGGAAAAGTTCGGCCCAGCTGAATTTTCCGCTCAGATGAATACCGCCGCCAAGGCCATTAACCTCGCTGGGCGTATGATGGAGGTACGTTGTTTCTTCTTTACATGTTGTAGATAATAACCATTAGTCCCCGAGCCTCCGGCAGAGTAACTTGTTACTTGGCCGGATGCTCCTTAGAAGATCAACGTAGCTGCATGTAAACTTCAAATATGCACACACCTAGATCCGGGTTAAGTTCCTCTTGGCCCGGATCTTGTATACTTTGAATATGCACACACCTAGAGCCGGGTTAAGTTCTTCTTGGCCCGGATCTTGTACACTTCGAATATGCACACACCTAGAGCCGGGTTAAGTTCCGCTTGGCCCGGATCTTGTACACTTCGAATATGCACACACCTAGAGCCGGGTTAAGTTCTGCTTGGCCCGGATCTTGTACACTTCGAATATGCACACACCTAGAGCCGGGTTAAGTTCCGCTTGGCCGGATCTTGTACACTTCGAATATGCACCGAACTAACTTTACACGCCTGTGCCTTTGTTAGGTAACCACCAACCGTAGGAGCGCCGAGTTTCAGCGCCTGCTTGATACCCATAAGATCTTGCGCGCAAAACACGTTGCACTTGGCGTGGAGCATGAAAAGAGGGGTAATTTCCTCTCTTAACACCTCACCGTTTCGTTTGCTTCTGCCGGACTAACCTCCTTATTCGGTTTTTTGCAGCTGGGGTGGAGTCTGAAAACAAGATTATGTGGAAAAACTTGGAGGAAATCCAAGGTATGTCCCCTTTCGTCCAACGTCACTGTGTTTTCCATTCTTTCTTTTTCTTGGCTCGGCAAACATTCACTCCTCGGCTTTGCCGGGTCAACACACTATTTCAGCATCGCTTGAGGATAGTGTGCCCATGCCTGATATGATGCTGCATTTTCTCGAACAAGCAGGAAAGCATCAAGCCGAGCTGAAGAAGAAGGACGATGAGCTCGCCCTCCTCCGGACCAAGGACGGCGAGATAGCCAAACTCAAACCCGAGATGGAGAAGATGAAGGCCCAACACAAAACCGAGCTCTAGAAAGTTGGCCAGAACTTCACCGAAGAGCGTGGGCGTTTTACCCTTTAGATCTCCAAGGACCAGGATCTGCTCAAGGAATCCGAAGTCCGGCTTGGGTCCGCGCTTGCCGAGCTTGAACAACTTCACCAGAGACGCGATAGTTGTATCAAGGAGTTGACCCGGATCCATCGCCATATCTCACATAAGTTTCTTCTCCTTGCCCGACCTATTTTTCTGGGTTAGCTCATACGCCTTTGCTTCAGCATCCTTCCTTTCCTTATTTTCAGATAACTTTCCGGAGGGTACTACCATTGCCAGTGCTGCCGTTGCCAAATTCCGCCAAGAGAGGGGTACTCCCATCGCTCCTGATGGTGAGAGCATCCCTTTAGACATGGAGGACCTATTGGTTAGCGTATCAGCTCTGGTGGAAACTATTAAGAACTATGGAAAAGATCTCCTCGATGTTGCGCTCCGGATCTTCAACACCTTCTGGCCAAGCGAGGACGCTCCGGAAAGGATCACGCTCCTTGCGGAAAAACTGATGGAGATTGAGACTCAACTTGACCTCTGGAGGGAATCTGCCAGGCGTGCCGCGGCAGATACCCTTCTCCATCATATCCTCTCATGGTACGAGAAAATCGATCTGAGCCTGCTCACCCGCCGGCGCATCGGATCCAAATGGACCGATGATCCGGAGTGGGTAGATCGGCGCCAGGCTTGCGCCTACAGCCTCATGGAATATTCTCCAGTCCATGACTGGGTTGAGGGGCCGAGCTTTCTGGAATCTAGCAAGGAGGAGCAGATGGAGAACATGGAGGATGGGTCGGGCGATGATGGAGAAGATGCTGCTTCAGATATTGAAGACAGTGATGATGACGCCGAACTTCCTCCTCCTGCCGCTCCTTAGTTGAAAAAACTTGAAAATTTATCAGATCCCCGATATGCCGGGTGCAATTGTATGCTGAATACATAATATTTTGCTACTATGCTCGTATGCTGGATTAACTTGGGCATAGTCCCCGAGTTTCATTTTCTTGTTCGTCCAATTCTCTGGCTCGATCCGTGTCTACCTTGATTCGGTTTTACGACTTACGAACCCGAGCCTCAAGAATCGTTTTAACAATACTGAGAAACTTTGAGGCTTGGCTCAAAATAATTCAACATAATAGCTTAAAAGTAAATACGGGGTTATTCCGAAAAAACAAACGTTAGCTGGAATAGGATCATTTCGTTAGTAGTTTTTCATGTGCTACGCAATTCCAAACTTGTTCCCTTGCTCGCCATGAAGCCAATTCTTGTTGGACAGCAGCAAGTCGAAGGGTTGGGTTTTTGGTGCTCACACATTACTAATCCGGGTTAAGCGAAACGAGTCATTCCAGCTAACGCATAAAAAGTAACAACAATCATTTATTAAGGCAGTCCTCGAGTTACTGCTCGAGGCTCCGCTATTTCATTGATAGGCTCATTGCCGACATACATACCGACATATGAGGATGACTCGGGTACATACACTCTTTAGCTAAGTGTAGATGGGACGAAGTAGTGCTACATTCCACGGTCGCTTGGATTCCTCTCCGGACTTGTCCGCCTTGTTCTTTTCCTGTGGCTTTGCATCTATGAGATAGTAAGAGTCATTGTGCAATGCTTTGCTCACAATAAATGTTCCTTCCCATGGGGGGGATAATTTATGCATGCCGCTGTACCAACCGAGCACTGCACCAGATCGCCTTCCGGAAGACTCGGGGCACACTTTCCGCTATGATAGCGTCGGAGATTTTGCTGATATATGGCGGATCTGGACGATGCGCTCTCGCTTCTTCTTCCAGCAGATCAACATCATTTTGCCGGGCTTCTTGCACTTCGGCTTCTGTGTATTGGGTGACCCTAGGCGAATCATGCTCTATGTCAGCTGGTAATATAGCTTCTGCCCCATATACCAGAAAGAACGGCGTGTAGCCTGTTGATCGATTCGGAGTGGTTCTTAAACTCCACAATACCGCTGGTAGTTCTTCTATCCAGCACCCCGCTGATCTTTGCAGCGGCTCAATGAGCCGCGGTTTTATCCCGGATAGCACTAATCCGTTGGATCTTTCCACTTGTCCGTTCGATGCGGGGTGGGCTACCGAGGCTATGTCGAGTCGGATTTTCTTATCTCGGCAGAATCGTGCAAATGCTCCTTCAGCAAATTGGTGCCGTTATTAGTTATGATACTATGAGGATAACCGTATCTCAAGATGATGTCTTTGAGAAATGTCATAGCCGTAGCTCCATCACATTTTCTTATAGGCTTCACTTCGATCCATTTTGTAAACTTGTCCACCATGACCAGAATGTGCGCATGTTCCCTTTTGCTGGTTTGAACGGGCCAACCATATCCAAGCACCACACAGCAAATGGCCATGTAATTGGTATGGTTTTGAGTTCTGACATAGGCATATGCGCCTTGGTGGCGTACCTTTGGCAACCATTGCATTTCCTCACCAGATCTTCTGCTTGCTCCAAGGCGCTTGGCCAGTAAAACCCATGCCGGAACGCCTTTGCCACTAGGGCCCGGGATGAGGCGTGATGCCCGCATTCTCCTTGATGTATATCTCGGAGGATGTCAAGTCCTTCTTCCGGATCAACACACCGTTGGAGGACATTGGTTACACTCCATTTGTATAGCTCGGAATTGATGATTGTATAAGCTTTGGCTCTCCTCTGAGTTTGCCTAGCTATCACTTCTTTAGTGGGTAACGTTCCATCTTTCAAGAATTGATATATAGGCAGTGCCCAAGCTGGTATTACTCGTGCAGGGAACATCTCCTCATCAATTTCCATCCGGTCCATCGGCATAACTTCAGCCGGATCACGCTGAACAGTCCCCGGGTTTGCCGAGGTAGTCCCCGGGTTCGGCGTACTACTTCCCATGTCAATGTCCATGGGCTCAGCTCCGGATTCCACGTTTTCCGGGACATAGATTGAATCGGTTCCTGGGGATGGCCTGATAGATGGTTTTCTAAGGTGCTCCAATGCAACACCCGGTGGAATTGCCTGTCGGGTCGAGCCGAGCTTCGACAGCATGTCGGCAGCTTCGTTTTCCACGCGAGGTACATGATGAAATTCACACCCCTCAAAGTAACCCGAGATTTTCTGCACATGAAATCTGTATAGTGCCATGTTTGGATCCAGGGCGTCCCACACTCCGGACACTTGTTGTATTACTAGATCCAAGTCGCCAAAGCAGATTATCCGACGTATGCCAATTTCCTTTGCCACTTTTATACCATGCACAAGAGCCTCGTACTTAGCGACATTGTTTGATGCCGCGAAATGGATCTGCAATACGTACTTGAGCTGATCCTTCTTTGGTGAGGTAAGCACAACCCCGGCACCTAATCCGGTTTTGGTCTTCGATCTGTCAAAGTGCATCCTCCAGTAGTTCGGATCTGGTGGCGGTGGTTCGTATTGTACCTCGGCCCAATCCACGAAAAAGTCCGCTACAGCCTGGGACTTGATCGCTTCTCTTCTATCGTACTGGGGCGCGTATGGTGCTAGCTCAATTGCCCATTTCGCAATTCTGCCATTCGCATCTTTGTTACCCATTATCTCTGATATGGGGGCTTCGCATATCACTCTGATGGGATGCTCCTCAAAGTAGTGCTTTAACTTCTTTGCCGCCATATAAACTCCGTATGCCACCTTTTGAAAATGCGGGTAGTTCTGTTTTGAGGCAGACAATACCTCGCTCAAGTAATACACTGGTCTCTACACCGACTTACCCTCTTCATCTCGTTCCACTACAATCACTGCACTTACAACTCGGTTGGTTGCGGCTATGTAGAGCAACATTGGCTCCTTCGACAGTGGAGAAGCTAACACTGGTGCGGTGGCCAACATATTTTTCAAGTGGGCAAAAGCTTCATCAGCCTGCGGCGTCCAAACGAATTTATCTGATTTTTTCCTGAGTTGGTAGAGAGGCAGTGCCTTTTCCCCTAACCGACATATGAACCGACTCAACGATGCCAGGCATCCAGTGAACTTCTGGACGTCGTTGAGACACTTCGGCAGCTCCATTCGTTCGATGGCTCGGATCTTAGTTGGATTAACCTCGATACCTCGGCTAGACGAAATCCGAGTAATTTCCCAGCCGGGACACCGAAGGTACATTTCTCCGGGTTAAGCTTCATCCGGAATCTCCTCAAGTTCGCGAATGTTTGCCTTATGTCGTCAAGGAGCGTTGCGCTTTCCTTGGTCTTGATAACCACATCATCCACGTAGACTTGTACATTTTGACCTATTTGATCGTGCAAACATTTTTGCATACATCTTTGGTACGTTGCTCCTGCGTTTCGTAAACCAAACGGCATAGTGCGATAGCAATAAGCCCCGTACGGGGTAATAAAGGTAGTCTTTATTTGATCATCCGGGTTCAGGGGTATCTGGTGGAAACCAGAATAAGCGTCAATAAATGACAACAGTTCACATCCCGCGGTGGAGTCGATGACCTGATCTATCCTCGGCAGTGGAAATGGATCTTTTGGACACGCCTTGTTCAGGTTCGTGTAATCGATACACATACGCCAAACCACCGCCACGTTCGGATCATCCTTTTTCTTTTCTACCAGCACCGGATTAGAGAGCCAATCCGGATACAGCACTTCCATGATGAATCCTGCTGCTAGCAACCGAGCTATCTCGTCACCAATGACCTTTCTCCTATCCTCGGCGAAGCGTCGGAGAGGCTGCTTCACCGGCCTTGCTCCGGGTCTTACATTCAAAGAGTGCTCGGCCAACTCCCTCGGAACACCTTGCAAGTCCTGTGTGGACCAAGCAAAAATATCCCGATTCTCACGGAGGAAGTTGACGAGCTCGCTTTCCTATTTGTCAGTTAACCCGGCCCCAATTGTCACGGTACGCTCCGGAAACATGTTATCCACCGGGATCTTCTTGGTGTCCTTCGCGGCTTGAAATGAAACGCTTCCATGCGGGTTACTTAACGCCGGCATATACTGCTGCGCGGACTGAGCTAATGCCGCCACTTCTTGGATTTTTCTTTTCTCTTGGGCAATTACGAGTGACTCGGCTAGGTTAGACCCGGCTGAAGCGCACTCCATAGAACGTCGGAAATCCCCAGCGATAGTAATTGCTCCATTTGGCCCGGGCAACTTCATCTTCAGATAACTAACGTGGCAACTTGCCATGAATTTGCTCAGTGCCGGTCTCCCGAGTAATGCATGATACGCGCTCTCCAAGTTTACCACCTCAAACTCCAGATTTTCGGTTCGGCAGTTATCCCTCGTACCGAATAGCACGTCGACCCGGACTTTGCCTATGGGCTCACAGGATATGCCTGGTACGATACCGTGAAAAGTTGTTCTTGTAGCCTGGAGCATGTTCTCCGAGATGCCCAACTTGCGCATCGTATCCGCATACATGATGTTAATGCTACTGCCATTGTCGATCAGTACCTTGGAGAACCTCACATTAATGTTTGGTCCAATGAACGTCGGATCTAACACTAGTGCATACGAGCCCGGACTTGGCATAAGCTTGGGATGATCTTTGACGCTCCAGGTAATTTCCTGGTCCGACCAAGACATGTACCTCGTCAGTGCAGGGCTTTCTATGTTAAGAGCCCTAGACCCACAAGGTTAAGAGCCTTGCTATGTATCTGAAAAGACCCAACCCCCTTACCAGAACCCCAACCCCCCCTTATATAGGGGTGGTTCGGTCCTGGCCTAGGGCATACGTGGAGGCATATTCCTAAGAATATGCCTCCTCCCAAAGTAGTAACCCGACATGGGTGCTTTTCCCCCGCGTCACTCTTGCTTTAGCGACGTTGCCTCTGCGGCGCCTGCGTCAGCCGACGTGAGCGTCGTCACCCTTGTCGGCCACGATCCGATGGTCCTGCCCTTGCTTTATTCGCTCATCCAATACGCACCGTGCCTTCTTTTTGACCAGAGATATTCCTTCCTTCTCCTAGAAGCCAAACGAGGATCCAGATCACAGTTGATCCGGCCACACCTGTTCCTGCATATAAGCTAAACAAGTGTCCCCGACTTACTCCTTGAGTCGGACGAGACAATGTTAGGCGACCCGCTGGTCCGGGTTACTCCGTGATCCGGCCTGCCTTGAGGTGACTCGGCCAGCATTCGCTTTGCCCTTGCCGAACCTCGGATAACTCGGCTCTTATACCCCGGAGTGACCCTACCCAGGGTTATCCCCCCAACAGCGGCCCTCGTATACAAGGGACATGAGATTTTTGACTTATACTTCGTGAAGCATGTACACCATAAAGCATGTACACCATAGTTTGTTCACTTTAACCTTAATCACTTCAAGATGCTTATGATAGGGGCAATGAGAGCTGAAAGCTATAAGTACCATAATTTTTGGAAGCTCTTTATGAGACTTGAATCCCTACTTCCTTTTATAAAAAGGGCTTTCTTCCACCATTATATTGTGTCTCCACCTTGTATCTTTATGCACCTACTTTGAGAGCATAGTGGCCATTCTTAGTTCTATGTGCATTGTCCCAAGACGAGTTGATTGATGCATAACTTGATATTGCTTGTTTTAAATTATTTGTATCTAGTCACTCTTATGAACTTTGAAGGTGTCCTATGCATTTATGTTTGCTACTCTATGAGGGACAAGCTGAATGCCATTATGCTATGTTTTCTTTATGTGAAACAAACAAACGTCTTGCAAAGCATTGTTATTCATGAATCTTTTGTTTGTACCTTTTCATGTTGCAACATAGTTTCTTTGTCTTATTGCTAGAACTTTGTCTTTCATGCTATGATTGAAGTACTATGATCCCAGCTTTGAATGTTTTACAAATATTTTGATCAAGTTTATGATGGTGCATGTCACCACAAAAATTATTCTTTCTTTTTATCACTTACCTACTCAAGGACGAGCAGGAGTTAAGCTTGGGGATGTTGATACATTGCAAATGTATCTATAATTTTTGATGTTCCATGCTTGGTTTTATCTACTTTCTTATGTTTTGTTCCAACTTTGGAGTATGTTTCATATGATTTCCTGGACTAATCTATTAACAAGATGCCACAGTGCCAGTTGCCTGTTTTCTGCTGTTTTGGGTTTCAGGAAGTCAGAAAATGAATATTCTCAGAATTGGACAGGACAAAAGCCAAAGTTGATATTTTCCTAGAAGACTCACGGAGCCAGAAGGAGAGTCGGAGAGGGGCCAGGGGCCAGCCACACCATGTGGTGGCACGGGTTAGCCCTGGCCACACCACCAGGTGGTGTGGGCCCCCTGGACGCCCACCGACCTTGCCTCTTCGCCTATAAGATGCCTCCAGATACCAAAACCCTAATGAGTCAATCAGAGATCCATGAAAAGTTCCACAGCGCCGCCGCCACCGAAGGGGAGATTCGGGGGATAGAAAGTCTCTATTCTGGCACCCTGCCGGGGCGGGGAAGTGCCCCCGGAGACATCTCCATCGATCTCCACCACCATCTCCATCACCATTGCTGATTCCCATGATGAGGAGGGAGTAGTTCTCTCTCGAGGCTAAGGGTTCTATCGGTAGCTATGTGTTCATCTCTCTCTATGCATGATCTTATTGAGATCATGAGCTTGTAATCTATAGATCTGCCTTGCTACTCAAGTGCTTTATTAGATCTCTGCTCTCCCCATGTGTGTGGAAGTGACAGCGTGCACACCATGGTGGAACTTAGGCTAGAGATTACAAATACTTGTTATGAGTTATATTTGGAGTTGGATGTCTTTATGAAATTGTGGTGTTTGTTGGACTCATCTAGTACTCAAGGTGACAATGTGGGGTTTTCTAGATGGGAAAGGCTTACTTTGAGGTGTGTTGTTATAGCCCTACCATGGATTAGAGTGTCCAACCGGAGAGTAGTTCATCGTAGTATCATGAAGAAGAATATATTTATATGAGAGTGTTCACTAGTGAAAGTATGATCCCTAGGCCTTGTTTCTAAGCATTGATACACCGTTTGCAATTATATCTGTTATATGTTTGCTTACTTCCTTCTTTATTTCAGTTTCACTTTAGTCTTTTCCACGCCATCAAGTTGTCTTCTATCACCGTTACCACTTATAATTGCCTATACCTTGTATTTCACTATCTCTTCGCCAAACTAGTGCACCTATACACCTGACAAGTGTATTGAGTGTGTTGGGGACACACGAGACTTCTTGTATCTTGATTGCAGGGTTGCTTGAGAGGGGATACCTTTGACCACTTCCTTCCTGAGTTCGATAAACCTTGGGTGATCCACTGAAGGGAAAACTTGCTGCTGTTCTACAAACCTCTGCACTTGGAGGCCCAACAACTGTCTACAAGAATAGAAGTGCGTAGACATCACTTCTCTTCCCATGAACCACAGGTAGAGTCATCGCATGTCTGCTCTTTTCATGAACCACAGCTAGAGTCATTGCATGTGTGTTCTTCTCACAAACCATATCATGAACCACACCCAGTGTCATTGCATGTGTGTTCTTCCCATGAACCACACATGGATCCACCGGTGTCATTGCATGTCTGCTCTTTTCATGAACCACAGCTAGAGTCATTGCATGTGTGTTCTTCTCACAAACCACATATCACCGGTGTCATTGCATGTGTGTTCTTCCCATGAACCACACATGGATCCACCAGTGTCATTGCATGTGTGTTCTTTCCACAGACCACACATGGATCCACCAGTGTCATTGCATGTGTGTTCTTCCCATAAACCACACATGAATCCACTAGTGTCATTGTATGTCTGCTCTTCCCATGAACCACAGCTAGAGTCATCACATGCGTGCTCTTTTCACAAACCACAGATAGAGTCATTGCATGTGTGTTCTTCTTACAAACCATATCATGAACCACACCCAGTGTCATTGCATGTGTGTTCTTCTCACAAACCACACATGGATCCACCGGTGTCATTGCATGTCTGCTCTTCTCATTAACCACAACTAGAGTCATTGCATGTATGTTCTTTTCACAAACCACATATCACCAGAGTCATTGCATGTGTGTTCTTCCCATGAACCACACATGGATCCACCAGTGTCATTGCATGTGTGTTCTTCTCACAAACCATATCATGAACCACACCCAGTGTCATTGCATGTGTGTTCTTCTCACAGACCACACATGGATCCACCAGTGTCATTGCATGTGTGTTCTTCCCATTAACCACACATGGATCCACCAGTGTCATTGTATGTCTGCTCTTCCCATGAACCACAACTAGAGTCATTGCATGCGTGCTCTTTTCACAAACCACAGCTAGAGTCATTGCATGTGTGTTCTTCTTACAAAACATATCATGTATCACACCTAGTGTCATTGCATGTGTGTTCTTCTCACAAACCACACATGGATCCACCGATGTCATTGCATGTCTGCTCTTCTCATTAACCACAGCTAGAGTCATTGCATGTCTGTTCTTTTCACAAACCACATATCACCAGAGTCATTGCATGTGTGTTCTTCCCATGAACCACACATGGATCCACCAGTATCATTGAATGTGTGATCTTCTCACAAAACACACATGGATCCACCGAGTGTCATAGCATGTCTGATCTTCGAATGAACCACAGATGGATCCACCAGTGTCATTGCATGTCTGCTCTTTTCATGAACCAGAGCTAGAGTCATTGGATGTGTGTTCTTCTGACGGACCACATATCACCAGTGTCCTTGCATGTGTGTTCTTCCCAAAGACCACACATGGATCCACCAGTGTCATTGCATGTGTGTTCTTCTCATAAACCATATCATGAACCACACCCAGTGTCATTGCATGTGCGTTCTTCTCACAGACCACACATGGATCCACCAGTGTCATTGCATGTGTGTTCTTCTCACAAACCATATCATGAACCACACCCAGTGTCATTGCATGTGTGTTCTTCCTATGAACACTACATGGATCCACCGGTGTCATTGCATGTCTGCTCTTTTCATTAACCATAGCTAGAGTCATTGCATCTGTGTTCTTTTCACAAACCACATATCACCAGAGTCATTGCATGTGTGTTCTTCTCACAGACCACATATCACCTGTGTCATTGCATGTGTGTTCTTCCCATGAACCACACATGGATCCACCAGTGTCATTGCATGTGTGTTCTTTTCACAAACCACATATCACCAGAGTCATTGCATGTGTGTTCTTCTCACAGACCACATATCACCTGTGTCATTGCATGTGTGTTCTTCCCATGAACCACACATGGATCCACCAGTGTCATTGCATGTGTGTTCTTCCCACAGACCACACATGGATCCACCGGTGTCATTGTATGTCTGCTCTTCCCATGAACCACACATGGATCCACCGGTGTCATTGTATGTCTGCTCTTCCCATGAACCACAGCTAGAGTCATCGCATGCGTGCTCTTTTCATGAACCATAGCTAGAGTCATTGCATGTGTGTTCTTCTCACAGACCATATCATGAACCACACCCAGTGTCATTGCATGTGTGTTCTTCCCATGAACCACACATGGATCCACCGGTGACATTGCATGTCTGCTCTTTGCATGAACCACAGCTAGAGTAATTGCATGTGTATTCTTCTCACAAACCACATATCACTGGTGTCATTGCATGTTTGCTCTTCTCATTAACCACGGCTAGATCCACCTGTGTCATTGGATGCATGTTCTTTTCATAAACCTCATATGGATACTAATTAACCTTAGGAGAGCCCTAACCTTAGCGTTAGACCGAGTCTTCTAGAAGGCACGCCCTAACACAGTTGTTCTGCTTGTCGATTGTTACATACCGTCCGATCAGGGCGCTTGGACGATTGGGATGGTTTTCGTGAGATCGATCCGCGAGTAGTCTGGTCATGCATGATGGCCACACTTGCTCGACAACCGGCAACACCGGGGCTCCCCATTGCAGTGTCACGACTCACGAGTTGAGCGGGCCATATCCCAGTGTCACGTCCCCATTACTTCTCTTCCTCCCCGTACTTCTCTTCCTTCCCCTCGAAGCCACATTCCCCACTTCACTCCCATCCTGCCGTAGCCGCAAGCCGACGGCGCCGCCATCCCAATCCCCTCTCCGGCACCCCCCCTCCCCTCTCGCCATGGGTTCAAGGGGAGACGACGAGGAAACGCGTCGTGACGACAGGGACGGTGATTTCGATGTGAGTCGTCTCATCTCTATCTCTATCATCTGTGGCCAGTTATCTATTTTTTGAGCCAGATCTACTCCGTTTACTTATGCGCGTATGATGTGTTAGGCTAACCAGACGATGTATGACGCCGCCTATCACGGTTTAGCGGATGAAGACAGTCCTCTGCTATGTAAACATGGATATGTTCCCGCTAAATTTGTAGCATTCGAAGGACAAAACGCAGGCAGGAGGTTTCTACGGTGTCAAGGACATCGTGCAATGATGCGAGGCGGAAGTTGCGGTGTTGTCAAATGGGTAGATCCAAAGTGGCCCAAATCGATGCAGAAAACGCTGGACAAACTATGGGAAATGACTGTTGAGTTGAAAGAATCCGCATTCATCTCACTTCTTGACAGTGTTGAGATGAAGCTATGGGAACCAGTTGACACGACCAAGCATAAGCGAGATCTCATGGGGGTGGAAGACAAGGTTAGCAAAGTCGAGAAGGAGAGGGACGCGGCGTTGGCCCTGAAGGCTAAATCAGAGCAAGAACTGACTCAAGCAAGGAAGGATCTTCACCAGGCCAAAGTCCTGCAGTTCACAACTACGAGTATTAACAAGTGCATGAGGAAAGATGCAGAGAAACAATTGAAGTTGTGCAAGGAAGATGCTAAAAGGAAGGAGCAGACGATTCGATCCTTGCTCTCGCAGGAAGATGCGCATAGGGCTAAGATTAGGAATATCAAGGAGATGTGTGTTAACTAGTTCTATTTAGCTTAAGCCCCGTGCCTTTTTTAAGTTGTAATAGTTGTACTTGTTGACCTAGCGGTCTGAACTATTGGCCCCGGAGTCCTGGGAGTAAAAAAATTGGTCGCTCGTTAATCTGTCTTAACGCTGCATTACTTCCTTTTGTCTGACCAATGCCCCTTGGATATTCCACCCGTCGCTTCGTCGTCCTCGTGTACAAATAGGAGGTGCCACAGCTCGTCGCTTCGTCGCCCATCCCCTCGCCCTCTCCAATCTCCACCGTGTCATCCACCCCCTCGCTCCCTCTCCAAACTCCACCGCGCCGCCATGGAGATGCCCTTGCTGAACTTCTACGAGGCGGTGATGTTCTCGCATTTCGACATCCTCGTGTCGCGGGCCACGACGGTGCCCCACAGATGGCGCATTAGCTATGCGGGGGTGCCGGTGGCTCCGCTCCTCTTCCCCGGCGGAGCCGTGATGGAGAGCGAAATTGCGGCGCGCCGCCGCCAGATGCCCGCATGGAAGAGGGCGCTGCCCCGGTACGCGGCGGCCAGCCCGTACTGGCCGGCGCTGTTCAAGAAGGAGCGGAAGGCCAAGATTGGCAACCGCATCGTTTACGGGCGCGTGGTGCACTGGGATCTCCGCAACCGAGAAGGGCGAGAGAGGTTCTGGTCCGTCCCTGGATGGACCAAGTTCACCGTCATCGCCACCGCTCACCGCGAAGAGGTGCTCCGTCTCGCGTACAATGCGGAAATCGTGGAGGTTCAGTCCGACGAAGACGAGGAAGCCGGTGGCTCGGAGGACAGCGGCAGCGGAAGTGAAATTGTTGACTAGTTGGTTGAATTAATGTAGGATGTGAACTCGCCCCTTTGTTTAGAAGAATTTGTGGTTGAATTAATGAAATGCCTCGATTTAGATCTCTGTCTCGATTAATTTGTGGAAGAATTTGTGATTTAGATCAATTTCTGCCTCGATTTAGATCTCTGTCCCGGATTGGGAACGTGACCGTGGACCAAAGAGCCCTTTTCTACTAGTGTATTCTGACATTGGTGGTTTGTTTAAACATAATCTACGTGGATTTGGCCGCATGCAAATGGCACAACCACAATTTATAAAGTGGAAGCACGTACACCCGGTTACTGGAGATCCGGAAGCTTTGCCAGATGCGGGGGATGCAGGAGCAGAGAGGCGGTGAGATAGACGGGCTCAAGATTAGGCCAGAAAGTGGTACTCATTTCCTCCTCATCTAGGCATTATCGGTGAGAATATTGCTGTTTATGTTGCCACGTCGTTGTGCAGCATCTGAAATAAGTTGCTGCTTCGTGGAGTGTGGCAGCTTAAATAATTTATTTCTGTGCCACTTACATTCCGTCGTATTTGGAGACCTCCTGCCCCTCAGCAATCGTGAAACCGGTGGATTCTTGTTTTCAGATAGCAGTGGCACAATCACAATTTCGGATTCAACTACTGACTCGAGCGTTTTCAAACCCTAAATCGCGCTACATTTTACTCAGAGAACGTGGGTAGATTGTTTCGCCCAGCAACGTGCCACACACAGAGCTCCAGAATTTAACAGAATTACATATATAGGTTCAAGTTCAACACACTACTATGCATCTTCATTGCCAGCAGCCTTCTTCTGTAGCTTGGGTGTCAAGCCTTCACGTCCGATGGCTTCTTCATTTCCTGCCTTCTTCCTCTTCCTCGGTGCCAATTTTCTTAGCTTCACGTACTCTGCATCACCGGGACAATGGGCACCAGAATCGTGTCCAGCATCATCTTTCCACTCGTTTTTAATTTCTTCGGACAGCAAAATGACTGACCCGACAGTCATATTTCTAACCTTGCGGCGCTTTCTGTCAAAGAAACAAGACTGTTGCATAACTGTCCAATATCTACAGAGTAAATAAAACAAAAATTACAATTCAGCACAAACATGCGAACCCCAAGCGACCTTTGCTTACCAGGAGCTAATTGCGTTCGAGTAACCACCCTGTCCAAGAATAGAAGGACGACTCCCAGTTGCAGCAGCTTCCACATCTAGTACGTCACAATTTAGCTCAAACATGCAATCCAAAGCATACCTTTTTATCAACCCAATTAGCTGACTGTCACACGATATAGGAACATGGATGCCACGTTCATCCATGAAGCTGAACTTTGCAGTCTGCTTCGGCCATATTTCAATATGATTACGCAGAGCAGCAACCATACCAGATATAGTGCAGATCTGCGCAGGCGCTTCTTCCATCGTGAAACAATGGCTTCCATACCACTTGCCCTTAGAGTCGTACCTGTAGAGGATTACCGTAACCAGGTAAGTGGGGTCCGTGTAGATCCCACTTGACAGAAAACTGTGGACAAAATATATTTATCAGCGTTGGGCTAACGAACAATTTGAGGTTCAGTAGCCAGCTAGCAGTTGTAATTAGTGCGAATAGCAAAGAGAAGGGTAGCTCACCCGCTTGTAGGCAGAACTTTTTCTTCCTTGATAGTAGGATCTGCCATCCTCCGAACTGCTCGGCTCGTCGGCGGCGGAGGCGGGCTAGAGCCGCACAACGGCGGCTACAGCATGCGCCATTGGAGCTCGGTATCAGTGACTGGGCGCAGCAACTTGGCCCCGAAAGTCAAATTTTCGAAGGGATCGTCCTGTCTGGAGGGTGGATTCCGACGCCGCCGGTGTTAGGGGAAAGCTGAGAATGGATTTGTGAAATTGGTCAACGCATCCAATCCACTTAGCTGCTCGATTTGCCTAAGAGGTTGCCGCGTTGGCGCCCACGTCACGGACAGATAACCAACATGTGGTCCCGACCGTCTACTTCACGGGGCGGTTTAATGGAATGTTTGTATTTGACAGGGGTGGGATGAGTTTGCCTTAAAATGGCTCCTCTCAGTAGTTGGCGGCCCAACTTTTCGAAACGCTATAATTTCAGGCAACTTAGGTACCGTCATGCGCTGACCTGCCAACTTTGGTACCGCAGACGAATATTTCACTCTTATGAAAATTGATTTTTAAACCTGAAATTTGTTCAAAAATACACAAGATGAGTTTCATATTAAGAACCTTCTCTAAATCATGCTCCACAAAAATAATAGTATCATCGCGTATTGTAATATAGAAACTCTACCCTCACCTTGTCGTATATGGATGGGCATTTAAATTCTTATCTCGGGGAAAATTATATGAATACATTTTATACGAAAATAGGTTTTGTGCTTGTACACATGGGTGAAGACCTATCATGTCCATCCATGCACCTTCGAGAGATCCGTGTACATTATGGCTCCACACATTTTTGTAAATTCCCGTCCTCATTTTCCTGTCGCGTCGCTACTGACTTCCTCCGGCCTTTACGGCGCGCGACGCGCGACGCGCATGTAGTAGTAGCCTTTCTCTCCTCTAGTCCCTAGCGTCGTGCACATCGAGGAACAACAGGCCACGGGGAAGAATCCCTCCTTCGCCATTACTTTCCCCTCTGAGGCCCCGTTCGGTTTACATGTTTGAAAAACAAAGGAATCTAGACCTGTAGACGAATTGAATCGGCTGTACAAGGCAAAACTGCAGGATATCTAAACAAAAAACAGCGACGTTCGGTTCATAGGAAGCTCCGTCGCTTTCGTTTCCTTTGGTCTGAGTGGATGTGTTTTTTCCTCCAAAAAGTACGGGAGACAGAGCCTTTCCCGTCGAATAGCTGGAGTGTATTCCCTAGAACCGAACGGCCTCACGGGAAAAAATTCCAAAGGAAACTGCTCCCACAAAATTCCTTCAGAATTCCCGTGCACCGAACGGACCCTGAGCCAAGATCGTTCCAGTGAGATCCACGGTTTAGACGCCGCGTCGCCATTGCCACCCACCCGTCACCTTTGCCAGCAAGTTCGCCCGTCTAGCAAAAGTTCCCTCAGATCCTTCTTTTTCTCACCGATTTACCGTCGATCTATAGCCCGCTTATTATATGGTGTCAATGTTGTGGCTCTTTTTCCAGGGGAAAATGGTAGACAGGACATGAGGCCCGATTGTGGGAGGTACACCCCCATTTTTCCACTATGGGGGAGACGAGGTTTCGCTGGTGAAGGAACAGAGTGCCATGGTGCAGCTGGAGAAGAAAATGGCAGCAGCGGCAACGACGACGGAGAGATCCTTTGTGCAGTTCCTTCCGTCTAGCCCAAGTAAGATATGTCCCTCCCCTTATGCTTTTATCCTCATGTTGCCGTCTATCCCTTCCCATACATCCTCTGCTCTATCGCCCTCATCGATTTTTGGCTATCTGCGGATGGACGGCTGGCGGATAGAGTTCCTTCACCATCCTCATTATTTTCTCTCTCCCAAGCTTGTCTCCTACGAGTTCAATCCACCGCTTCGCCATTTTTTTGGGCGCCCTCGCATACCGCGTAACAAAAATCCAATCGCATACTTCGATTCTCCCAGATCTGAATCCCCTTTAACAAAATCCCAATCGCATCCTCTGTTTTTGGGCATTTTTCCAGGTCAAATGGCGGACAGGACAGGGGACGCGTGCAGGGTGGTGGACATTCAGTTCAAAGGACATCTCCATCGGATCGACCCAACCCGTCCCGACGTGTCCGAACCCGTCCGCGCGGACGCGCACGACGTGCGCTGCGTCGCACGGCACAACCCATCCGTCCCGACGCGTCCGGCTCGACCCATCCGTGCACCTAATTTGCGTGATCACTGGGTTCGCCCGGACACGGGCGGGTCGCGGGCGTGTCCTCCGCGGGCGTGTCCTCTGCGAGCGTGCTAGTGGCTCACCCGCCAGCGACATGTGCAATCACGACGCCGATTCAGACACGATCCAGACGCAAAGGCCGCGACACCGATTCAGAGTCGATAGCAGAAGGCTGACCAACGGCAGCCTGCGTCATCAATGGCGACGAGACAGTGCACTGGCTGACTGGACGCTTCAATGTCGTCTCTTCAGCCTCCGCGCTGGCATCCGACGCCGGGCCTTTTTTAACTGGTCGTCCGTGGCAAATTGCTACCACACCACTCCATTCTCTCCCTCCGCCTCCTTTCCGTCACTACCTTGTACCTAGCCATGGTCGACGGTGCATGATCGAGGGGAGGGCGTGCCGGTTGTGGACATCGAGGGAGGCGCAGAGGACGCGGCAAGCCAGCGCGCCACCACAGTCTCGCTCAATGCCGTCCTCACCCGACAAGGTCGACCCAGGCATCCAGTTCGCGGTGGCCATCCACCTCGGCATGCCGGCTGACAGGCTCCTCCTACCACGCTGGTTCGTGACCCTGGTCGGTGACCCACCGCTCCTGCTTGTCATCCTGCGGGCGAACAGTTTTAGGACCACCACGTACTCGATCGATCTGCGGTTCGACCACCTCGGCCAGTTGTACCTCGACGACATCATGTGCTGGAACGGTACCGTCCGATCTCTGACTCCGACTCCGACACCGACGAGTAGGTTAGGCTGCGCACGCGCCATGTACTATGTATCGATCGACGCATTGGCCACATTTGCAATGAAACGCTTTATTCAAGGCCTAAAACTTCTGGTACAAACACACCACACGCACACCTAAAACTACACGCTGATCGCCCGATGGATCAGATACACCATTCATCGTGCAGAGACAGGATAATCGCATCTTGCATCTGCACCTCCTCTTCAGCTCGGTCGAGGCGGGCACGTAGGGAAGCGTTGTCAGGATTGGCCGGCACCGCTTCCCTGAGGTCGACCCGCTCCAATGCGAGCTGGTCCCATCGGCGGTGCTCCGACAGGAAGACGCGCTCCGCCACCTCCATCGTGAAAGGCTCGCCGGTGGTCATATGGAGGTTGTAGAAAGGGCGCCGCGGCCCGGTGCGCATCCTGTATATCTGCGGGCACCCCGGGACCGGAGGCGGCAACACGTCCGGTTCCTCCAGCGGGTCCGGCCACCACGACGCTAACGGGCGCTCTTGGGGGGTGGGATTTCTGGGCGATTGTCGCGAACGCTAGATCGGCGACGAGGAAGGCCAGGCATGGCGGCGTGGGATGGTAGGGTTTCTGGTTTGTGCCTACATCGTCTGGCCTCCCCTTTTTATGGACGCGCCTGGACGTGGCGGGAAACGCCTAAAAGAGGCGGGAATCGGCGAGAAACCACTAGAAGAAAGCCGGCAGGCGGCGGCGCGGCTGGAACGAACCGGATATACATTGGCGCCGGCGTCGGTGACGGGCCTTTTGCAGGCGCAGACATTTGGATCGCGCCGCTGGGCGTGATCGTCCAGATAGGCCAGACCGCGGCCAAAATGACCTCGGGTCGACCTAAATGGACAGAAACGAACCGTTTCGGTCATGTGTTTGGATCGGACTGGTGGAGATGTCCTAACCTGTGGGGAAAAGGGTTTCTATGCTACTCCGGCTGATCCGATTGTCCCTGGTGGATCCCCAATTTTTTATGCCACCCCCGATTATGCGACTTCAGGTATGCTCTCCTACATCCCACTATGATGTTCCGTGATTGAAAAATACATTCCAGTATCATTCCGTGCTTTATTTACTGATTATGCGACTTCAGGTATGCACATATGATTTCCGTCCAACCATTGAGTTTTTGCTTGCGCCTTTACAGATAATCATGTCTACCAAGAAATGGCCCGTGGGCCACTTAAGTTTTGGATTCCCTGAGCAAGGTTATAACAGTTCTTGATCCTTACCTCCAGGTTACCTCTGTCTCCAAACTGGAGTGGAAGCATGCTCTGTTGGATTGCAAGGATGCTTGGTTTCTTGGTTGGGAAGTAGACCGGCACAACTGGGGCTAAAACCACCCAATTGCGTTAGGCTGGCGCTGTCGGGCGTAAGTATTTGGTCTCTTGAACATTTTTGTTTTATTAGTCATAGCATACTTTAATCCTTTGTTTTGTGCATGCAAATGATGTCACTTGCAGTTACAATACTGGAGTGGTTGCCTGCAAATGAAGGGACCGCCTGTCTATCTTTAACCTTCACTTCAGACTGCACCCCTTGCTGCTGCGTCCATCCCCGGAACATCTTGTGTACCTGCCAGAGCATCCGCATGATATCTAATCAGTGATAAAATGGGCCTTACTTGAAAAAAGAGATCAGCCCTAAAACCAAATTGCAGAAACAGAACACCACGATGGGTCTAAACTGCCGAAACAGGACACCAGGATGGGTCTACAACTCTACATTGCCACAAAGGTGAAAGACATCAGGGTGAATTTGTTCAGATCCTACTCCGTACTGGGGACAAAATTACACACGGTACAAGCAGTCAGATGAAAAATGCATAGTTCACAAGATGCTCTGAAACGATTAGATCACCATGACAGGTGTTCAGAAAATCATTCACGAGATTTTGTTCCGAGCAGGAGATGAATGAAAATAGTCTGTCACAAAATATCTAATAAATGATTACAATATTCGTAGGATAAATGACTCAAATGTGCTTAAGGGGTACATAACAATTTGGGTCGTTGTTTGGGTCATCTGGAAAAGCAAATAAATGACTCAAAAGTGGCCAGAATAGAGTCTGTATGCCTGGTAAGAAAGTCCATGTGGATACTGAAAAAAAAAGGCTCCACGCCCGAGTCTAGAGCATGCACCCATGCTCCTATTTGATTTGACGACGGACTGCTGGTATGAAATTTGGTCACCGGAGAAAATTCAGTGTTGGTAGAGTCCACCTAATAACATCAGAGCTACAAAATAGAGAATTAGTTAAGATCAAAATGTAGTAATGGTAATGACTCGTAATAAAAAACAGCATATTTCATTGCTCTTACTTCCATTGACAGTTCCAACTAAGTACATCGGAGCTACAATTTGGGGATTAATCAGGATACATCAAAGACTTCTAGAGATACATCACGTGCTACACTAGAACACATAAGGCTACCACTAGATTGCATCGGGGCCATGCTAGGTACAGGAAAACTGCAATCATAGTTGCAAACAACGCGATTACTAGGGCACATGAGGGCTTGTGGGCTTGGTGTGTTCAGCAAAAAGAGGTTGTTGCCGCTTATACTAGGTGTACGTATAGGCGCTCACTTTCCCGGGTACTATACGGTCCATCTCTCTGACGTATTTTTCCTAGATTGCCTCTACTTTTCCTGGATTTCCTCTAATTTCTCATATTCTGAAAACTGATGTAAAAAGAGCTCTGGGTAGCAAATTTCTCCTGATCTCAAAGCAAAGGACAACAAATGGACGGCTAGATAGGTCATGTACCGATTTGTACAAGTACAAATGTATTTCCAATTTCATACTAAACTTTTATGTTTTTCTTAAATTATATTTTATCATAATATATTCTTAGAAAGCACTTATTTAGAGGACATAGCTAACCACATAACTATGTTTCAGAACTCTCATCTACTATATTGTGTAAAGTTTGTGTGTGATATATTTATATTTTGTGGTGTAATAGGAGTTTTCCTTGTGTTTTCACTATTGCATAAATCATATAGTGAATATTTATGTATTCTATGTATTTACGTGTGTTGGTTTAGATTTCAATATGCTTAAATATCATGATAGAGATATTACATGTGTTGGTTTAGATTTCAATATGCTTAAATATCATGATAGAGATATCTAAAGTGTACCATCGAAGAACGCATATCTTAGTAGCCGGTGGTACTAGTGTATCAGGTAAAGTATATTACAGAAACTTGTAAAGTATAGATTGAACCGTTTACAATGTATCTTGCGAGTTGGATCTAGCCTAAGTTGACAACATGTGCACCCTTTTCAGAATTGGAATATCATATCTTGTGGTGTTAAAACGTAAATTGCTACATATTCTATTTTTTTCATGCATATGATTTATTATTTTGCATGCTTGTGATGAATGTGATTGGTTTCATATGGTGTATATGAATGCTATTCTCAAAAAAAAATTATGCATGAAATTGATTATGGGAATCTAGATTGTAAACGTGAAATTCACTTTGATAGTTAGAGCATCTCCATCCGCGAGCCCCAAAGGTGTACGACAACAACGCTGGATCATTTGGGGAGTGTCAGGACGAGTGTCCGCCTTTGGGGCGCGTCTCTCCCCATGTAATGAAAACACAAGTAGTTTAAGCACATAAAAATTTAAATCCCAGCCATATTACGTACATAGTTTGAACACATGAAAATAGAAGGTCTACAATGATTCATACAAATCAAATAAAATGAAGCTCACTCTCGCGGGGGCGCCGTCCCCCTCTCCTATGAGCTTATAGAAATGCTCAATCGGATCATTTTACAGTTGGTAATGAACAACCTCGTCACGAATCTCCATATGTATGGCGACGTAGTCAACCCAGATTGCTGGCACCTAGTGATCAACATGCACAAGAGGACCTTGACACTCATACGATCGGTCATCATTTGTTGGATATTCTCGCTCACTCTCTATGATCATATTATGCATGATCACACATGCATTCATCACCTTCCACATCTGATCTTGAGACCAAGTAAGAGTAGAGCACCGTACAATAGCAAATAGAGACTAGATCACAGCAACTGCTCGCTCGACATCTTTCCTATGACTCTCCTAGTTTGAAGCAAAGCGAGATTTGTTGAACCTAGAGGATTGAAGGTTGTAATATCCCATCATTAGAGCTTAGAAAATAAGCTGAACACAGGTGTGTGCATTGCATTCATGCATAGAAAATCTGAATAATTTTTGCGCTTTTAAATAAAACTTGTCAAAGAGATTGAAGCTTCTCTTAACTTGGTGGAACTGAAGTAGATCATCAAGTTGACTGCGATAAGTTTCAATATGACCTTTGCTAAAACCTTACCTCTGGGTAATATAATTTGATCTAAGGGTAGATCAAATGTAATAAAACTAAGTCACAACACACTACTTAATAAGGAGTGCTTGATCTTCTAGAGATCATTACATGGTATTCCATACAATAACTCAAGGATGAATACTTAATACTGTAAAGATGATATCAAGGTATTATCTATAACCAACCATGAATACCAAGTTAAGTATATAACGTAAGTAATGAAACCCCATAACTAAACCTTGATATACTTGATTGCCATAGTTATTCCTACCATGAGAATCATGGTAGTTTCTAAACACTAACTCTTATTACAAATAGAGTAGGAAAGGAAGTCAAGCCAAGACCATTTAGCACATGTCCTTAATATGATATTAATAGGTGACATTCCTATTTAACCAAGTCCTAGTGTCAGTTGATCATCACTGTTGAGTAACCAATTCTTGACCTAGAACTTATTAGCCTTTAGCTTTGACCTATTGTGTTAACCTTCCAAAGACCTTAAGTAATTTAATAAGAAGGAGGAACTAGATATGGTTGAGTGTACCATCATCAATGGAATGTGATCCTTAGTGGAGATCAAACCATTGGATGTTGGAGGAGTTAACTCACTCATGAGTTAACTAGAAGAAGTATTTAAACCCAAGAGTTCAGATAGTAATTATGGAGATATAAGGAAGCTGTTAGTATTAGAATATCCAATCATAATCTTGTTAAGACAAGTGGATATAAACTTAGAGTAAGCTTGCTTAACAAGATAAGCCTATAGAGAGACTAGTACAAGCCTACTACTTAGTTGAGTATAGATCTTGATTAGACAATTAGAAGCCTAAGCTTAGTTTGATCACATGATGGTGGTCATTATTCCCAAGTCACTTGAGAATAGATGACTAGGTGTTGAAGAAGAGTTGTGAGTATACCAAAATAGGTAAAGCTCTAGTAAGATGAATCATCTAGCTTGATTATGAGAAGTCAAGCTAGAGTATAATGAAGCATATAACATAAGTTGTAGGAGTAGTTTGAAGTATAATAGCTTAATTAAGCTGATACAAGAACAAACTTGTATTATGGGAGTAGTACCATACCTATTCCAGAAGATTGATATCCCTTGTTATCTACAGTGAGGATTGTAATCTTGTAAGCTTTGGATATAGTTGCAAGAGGCGTTTAAGGAAGTTAATAGATGGAGTTAGTAGTAGCTACATTGATGGGTGCATCAATGGTAGTTAACTAAGAGGAGTTATATATTAGGAGTAAGAATAGAGTAATGTTGGAGTGGCATGCCCATGCCATCATATGATGATGGATATGGTGGAGTCAGACGAGTATCTTATTCAGGAATATGTGATCTTTGTGAATAAGATAAGAGAGAGATATAAAGTATATTTAGGAAAGAAATTCCTTATTTAAAGATAACCTTAGTGTGGTATTAAGGTAAGGATTCTTTAGAAGCCTTAACCAAGATCATATCAAGCCATGAACAGAACCATGTCTACCTCTTTGTTTAACATCCTAGAATAAAGAGGGTAGTAAACCAATTCCTGTTTTTAGGCAGCCAATGGATAGTATCTCTTAGGCAAATGAAATGTCTAAGAGATAAGTAGAATATCAGATGAGTGTTTATGGATGAGAACCTTGTCTGCTTTATTATATTAAACCCTAATAAAGACCTAGCCTCATATACTATCAAGATCACTTTAGTAAAGTAAGTTCAATAACTCACTTTAAGTTGAGAGGTTATTCAGGATCACAAAACATGGTGGCAATATGTTTAGCCTTAATAATCATCAATATCTCTAATTGAATATGAGTCTAATGAACCTTCCTAAAACTCATGGTGTTTCTAAACTCTGCAAATCAAGTAGAATTGGATTTGGTGAAATCAACAATTAGGGAGATCCCTAGGATTCAAATCACCATATTATAAATCCAGGATTTAAACCAACATCTAATATGGTTATTAAAAGAGGTTAAATATATATATAGGTTCTATGCCTATCACTCACCATCATAAATTCCTAGCCTCTTAAACCACTACTAATACATTCTTTTAGTGGTAATCCAAATCATTTCTATGAGATTTTCTTATAGGAAGTAAACCCTAAAACCCGAAGCTATATTTACTTTATTAAATAAAAGAACCCTTTATATAATCACGAATAGTAAAAGAAAAATACTAAAAATGAATGTCAAACTACCTAGTTACATTAACCAAGTAGTACCCTTATTAAATCACTAAATTAAAGTATTTAATCACTAAGGAAATTTTAATCAAAAAAAGGAAAACAGAAAATAGAAAGAGAAAACGAATCAGAAAATAAAAAATAGAACCACATCACAGCCCAGTCCTATTCCACACTCACGAGCAGCAGGCAGCATAATCCGCTCACTCAGTCGCGGCCCAGGAGAAGCCCAACAGCAGCCCATCTCGCATTCCCCCTATGTATGACAAGTGGGGCAGCAGAGGACCGCGGGTTGGGAAGTTAAATCACTCAGTTTTTTTTGGAAAATTGCCATCGTTGTCACCGCGACGCACACAAGCAGCTCGCTCGCCGGAGCTCCGCCGTCTGCCGCCGCGCCGTGACGTAGGCCTCGTCTAGATTCGTGCTGCCATCACCAGGAGGGGATAAGAACGCCATCGCAACGCTCTCGCTTATCCTCATCCTCATTCTACCTCTCTCTCTTTCTCTCTCTGTGTCGAAAACCTATCTCGCCGGAGCTCTGAGTCGCCGCCGTTCCTGAGCTCCCCTTGGAGTTCTGAGCGCACCGTTGGACTCGTCTTGGTGTCCTCATTTGCCCAAGCCAGGCCACGGAAGCCAGAGAGCTCCCAGACAAGTCAATCGACACCTCACTGCCGCCGCCATTCACCGTCGTTCTCTATCGATTCCGGCGTCCCCTCGCTTCATCGACTGCACCATCGTGTTCCTGGTGAGCACTTGATTCTCCTGGTAGTCTCACCTTACTTCCTCGCACACGGTAGCCCGCTAGCACCGCGCGCCATCACTCGCCGCTGTCGATCGCCGTTGTTGTCCTTGCTCCAGTCACCCAAATGGAGCGGCGCCGCCACTATAAGGTTCCCCATCACGCCCTCTTTCCAGCAAGCCTAGCCACAGCCGTGCGTGCGCACCTGATCGATCGATCGAATTTCAATCTGTGAGGATCATCCTCAATGACGTCATCATGAGATCACGCTGACATCACCGTGGCCACATCAGCTGGTTTGACTGGTCCACTGCCCCTGTGGCGTATGACGTGTCCCTAACCCTACGGTTAGTGACTTAGGGTAGGAGCAGCCTCGGTATAAAAAGTATTACCGGGTTATTAAATAGTTAAAATAGTATAGATTTAAATATAACTAAATTTCAGGAATTTAGGAAAATGATTAAATCTTAGAAATTGAATATCTTTTGTTTTATAATTCAGAAAAATATATATAATATATCAAAATGCTCAGAAAAATAAAATATATAATTTAAATTCATTATAAAATATTATTGTGTTAACTATTTAAATAATTATTAATTAATAAAGATTTTATAAATAATAATACTTTGAAAATTAATATTTTAATATTGGGAAATGGGAAAAAATATAAACAATATACCAAAATTTTTATAAAAACAAAATCTACATTTACAAACTTGTTTCAATTCTTTTTGTGTCACTTAACTAATATTTATTATTTATTTAGTATTTATAAAGTGATAAAACTTGTAAAAATCATATCTTATTATTTAAAATCACATAAATATTTATAATATACCTAAATGATCACAAAAATAAATTCTACACATTAAAAATGTCAACTCTCACTTTTGAAGTAAAATAAAAGGTAAAGGTCTAATAAATCTTATTTTAACCCTTTTCTTTTATTTTAATTCTTTGAAAATATATAAACCATTACTATTACCTTTAGCATTATTTGTTTAAAGTCTAAAAATGTAATAACAAGTTCAATTGATGTTTAATTGAAGTAACATAAGTCTAACCATTTTAAGTTGTGCTTACTTAAACTACCATTTAGAATTAAGTAAATCTTTCTGTCCAAAAATATTTTATCAATTATAAAATCATCACTATTTGAATACTAATTATTTTACGAGTTTGGGAATCCACTCTAAAGGCTAAGGAAAGTTTGTAAGTATTTAACATGATGTCATTCCCCTGTTCATAGAAATGAGTATTAATTCTATAATAAGTAAGTGATTCTATCCACTTATAAAATCAAGAAAACACCACTTATATCAATGCATAATACTATTGTTTCACCTTCATGGAGTGTTAAAAGTCTCCATTTACTTGTAGAATAGCTACTCAACAATACTAGTTGTTTTCTACTTTAGTACTTATAATTAATAAGAAAACACTAGAGTGTTAGCCTTAAGTTTAAATACTTTTTACATTGTAAAGTAATGTTTTCCTCAAGAGTTATTCTTTTAAGCAACATTAAAATTAAACCTTGAACACTTCTTTAAAAGCTCTAATTGATTCTTAATCATGTTTAAGAAATATTCTAGATACCATGATTCATTTAAGAGCTTTAATGTTGCATATTACTTGTTATACCTACATATTGTTTCATACACTCTCACAAGCCTTAACAAGAAGCACATGTGTAAAGATGATATAAAAGTACCACTCATTCCAAAGAACTCATCACAAACTCCAAACCCTAGATTAGATACGATTGTTCCGGGAATTCGCGTTTATCAAACTACATTACATTATTTATGCATAATTACACTGTGCTTCTTTAAACATTTGTCCTTACCGGACCAATGATGCTATTTACAGAATTTGGATTTTCTAATATCTTGAAGACCATGAGTGCATAATATTGCAATCACAAAAGACAAGTTCACAACTTGCTCATGTCCTTTGATTATTTTCTTTCAAATGCTTGTAACTCAACTGTTGTCATCACTTGCATTTCAAAAAGGTCAGAAAACCCTATTTTCATAATAATATGATTATGGATTATTTACCAAATGGTAATAATCTATTGATACAGTTCCAGTGGTAAAGGAACATAATATCTAGGACTTAACAACCAATGTCGTCAGTGATTCTAGCGTCGTATATTACGTGTCAACCACAAGACTTAGAATGGGATAGGAAAATCAGCTATATCTTCTCCCTTTCGCATGGACGGATGACCTTATCATGAGGCTGTTGATTTCTCGTGGAGTTCCAAAGAATCCAGCACATGGGTGGGACCCCTTAGTTCCCCTCGATCTTGGTGTCTAGATCATCTGTGCATCTCTATCTAGGTCTGAGTTCACCATAGCTGATGGTGAACGCCAAATAGAGTTGTGTATGGAGTCTCCGAGAGGCTACCCAAAGAGTAACCGTGGTAGTTGTCTCGGGGGATCGTGTCTCATGCGGGGTCGCAGAGAGGGCAGTACTGGCTTGGATCTTAGACTGGGCCCCATACCAAGAAAGTGTGGACAAGCTCGTGGCTTGGTTGTGCAATAAGGCTAAGGTCTCTTATGGAAAAAGTGACGCACCTCTGCAGAGTATAAGAATTGTGACATGTTACTTCTTGTTCCGAGAAGGAGCTACGAACATGGCAGGAAAGGAACTCCACGAAGGTTCTGGTCAACCTGTGAAGACTGTCGGACATAGTTTTCAGAATAAAAGCAAGCTTTGAAGAAATGTTTACGAAAACATGCATTGCCTATGACCTATGGTTTGTGGCTATAGAGATAGTGCATCATACACTCCTTTTTAGTGAACTTGCTGAGTACTCCCGTACTCAACCGTACCTTCTTAACCCTTGCTAGGTTCTAAGATATTGACGACAACGTCAATATCAATGTCTGCTCAAGAAACCATCATCGATAGCTCAAGTTCTTCAATAAAGTAAATGAAGTCAACAGATACATCGACTGAAGTGAATGCGAAGTCCCTGAGTAGATAGGAGTAGATACTCTAGCCATAAAACCTACTTCTGTAGAGCATTGCAATAGCAACAACATCAAGCCTGATAGTTTAGATGCTAGTCTTAGTTACTAGATAGTTCTGAGTTAATATTTCTAGTTCTTCTTTGTAAGAAGTTCTTTCTCTCTCTTTAACCTAGAGTGTTCTCTGGATCTTTTGTAAAGAGTCGAGTTATAATCTATAGTCATGTCTTGGACCTGCTGTGTTTTTGTTGTACCACTCTGAGGGATGTAATACTAGTGAACGGTGTTTCATTGATGTTATGTCAACGACTATAGTGTACTACATCATGCAGTGGTATGCTGGGTCACCGCAAAGGTTGTCTTCACAAATACCATCGCCCATTCTGGATAGATGTCATTGACTAGGTAGTACCCTTCGATTTATGGATGGACATTGATCTTATAGTTGCACTCTGGATCATGACCTTCAACAAGTTTTGCAAACACTTGAGAGTGTTATAGCATGTTGATCTCATTGTGAGGTCCCACCATACCAAAGAAAGCATGCCAAATCCACAGGTCTTGATCTATCACAACTTCAAGTATCACACCGCAATATTCATGATGCCCTTTGTACGAAACTTGCTAAGAAAACGGACAATTCTTTCATGACCAGTGCATGCAACCGATGCTCCAAAACATCCCATGAAATCCTCTCTCTGCATTCTGTTCCATGATCTTAGCGGTCCCTACTTTATTTGTCCCTCTCAAATAGTCATCCCCAAACACTTCGATCATTGTAGAATTAGTACATGGCTTCAGTGGTTGTTGACTCAAGTGTGCGCATGTACTCTTCTTCTGAATCTCTATGAGCTCCATATACAAGCATCCTCATGGCAGTCGTGCATTTCTGAATTGAGAAGAAACCTACCATTCCTACAACATATTTCTTCATCTTTAAATATGGATCGTAGATCCTCACACCATGGACCAGGCGCACGAATAATTCTTTGTTCATCCTATAGTGCTGACAACAATCCTTTGGGGTATACATTGCAGTCTCGACGAAGTAGTCGGTGTATAGCATGGTATGCCCTCCATCCTCTGCCTCGGCTTGCTCTTTTGTCTCCCAACCGATGAAGCTCCATGTTTGGGAGTGGCATTCTTTAGCTCGTCGGCTTGCAGATGTAGAAGACAATCAAGGATTGTCAAGTTCCCCTCTTCGCCGGTGTCGGCATCGGACTCCTCATCCATAAATGCTTGGATCACCATCTGGTTGTCGCTATCCATAATCTATACATCATACAAGAAGTAATCAATCACCTGCTCAATGACGATGCTGACAAAAATTAGGAAATGAACCTACCAAGGCAAATGGCGATGGCGAGCGCCTGGAAGACCCAACAGACGCCATAGGAAGCTTCGAAGTGGTAGGAGATTCAGACGGCGAGAGGGCGGGCTTTGGCGGTGACCTATCGGTGTCAAACGGGAGGTAGCGGCGACATCGATTTTGTAGGGGTGGGTGACAAGGAGAAAGGCGTGACAGTGGGAAGGAGGAGAAAATATAGGCTAGGTCGATGACAAGTGGAACCCACATGTCTGTATCTGAGGTGGAGGGGCATACGACTTGTGTCCCACGCGCCTAGAAGGCTCATTGTGGCGCCGGAATGGGCTAGGCGTGTGGCCATCCTATTGGGCCGTGTTGGACAGAGTGTGGCCTTGGTGGACTGGGGATGCTCTTATATTTCAACACTTATATGGAGTAACGAAGGTTGCTAAGACAAGAGAACAAACATGTGGTTGAATGGTTAGGACTTAGGAGTGCAGTAGTATCGCTAGTCCCCCAGGAATCAAACCCCAGGTTTGATGTTTTGGTGTTTTATAAAAGGCAGGACATTCTTTCAACGGGGGCGATGTTCCCTTCGATGATAATGTGGTGACTTCGTCAATTTCATGACATGCTCGCATAGTCTATCGAAAGTGCTCATAGGATAGGATATACGTGTACACGTTTATAGTGATGAGTTTATGTACGTATTTGTGAGTGTTTGAGATCCTTTAGTACGTTTCTTAAAAAGAATGTTGGTGAGACTGCTCTCCTCTGGCCTGGTCTGTTCAGTAGGGCTGCAGGCGGGCCGGGTAAGCGGGCAACAATAGTCTCAGCTCTTGTCAGCGTGTATAATATAATTTGTAGACCGTTTCAATCTGCACATATAGTATAATTTATACTAACCATCATGTTTTGTGGGCCCCACATCTGCAACCCTAGTTTTCGGCAATCAATAACACGGTGCGCCTAGGCTTCATCTAAAAGAGCATGTACAGTCTCAAACCCCATATGAACGGAAATTTGTTGAACAAGCTCCGGGGTGTAACTTGTACACGTTACAAAAGCCCCCAAAAGTAACGGACCGGTCAAACCCTAATGACCTCTCCAAGACCAGACGTGATATCTGCCCGGGCCCACCTGTCACCGTTAAAGAACACGCCTGCGGGAGCAAAAGGACAGGGAAAACTAGTGTTGGATGACAGGATCCACCTTTCGCCGTGCCCCCCTGAGACGATTCCTCCGAGAGCATCATTTCATTCTACGGCCGTGGATAGAGACAGAGCTTGGAGAAAAGTCGCTTGCAAGTTGCGACGTGTGAGTAAGCCTAGAAACGAGAAAGTAACCGCCTACGTCGGCACATTGTGACACTGTCCATCTATCCAGGAACACACGGATAAAAGGAGATTTTAACATGGCACCTTGAGGCAACTTTACTTTCATTGATTTGATTTAGTCCAGAAATTTCTGCCTGATCGACGCAATGCAATCATGCGTGTGTGTGAGCTGGACTGCTAGAGAAGCAACTATACTCATGGCTTTTCAGAGCATCTCCACCTATACAACGTCCTACGCGGCCGTTTTTTAGCACGTATGGAAGGCGTCCGATAGGTTTAGGGGCGGGCGCGGGGGGGAGGGTGCACTGACTCTCAGCCGTATGCACCGTACAAATTAAACATTCAAAATATGTTAAAAGTACAAAACTAATGACGATTGTCGTAGATGGTTCAAACATTACACAATACTAGTGCGCTCGGCATGCAAATTTACATAAAACAGACAAAATTAAAAGTAGGTCTCCGGCGGCGGGAGGCGCTACTCTCGCCAGGAGGGCGCGACGGCGGTCCTCTGTCGACACACCGCATGTCAAACCACGAGTTGTACTTCGCCAGCTGGCGCCGATCTCCTCCTTGGCTCGATCGCAGCGGGCACGCTAGTTCGCGTCGCCGGGGTATCTGCCCGACGCAAGGACGAGATGCGTGTGGACGTCGTCGATATGTTGCAGCCGGAGGTGCTCCGGCAGGAAAACGTGGTTGAGAACATCCCACCCATAAGGCTCGCCGGTGGTCTGGTTAACCGGCTCTTGGGGTGGTGGTGGTCGTGGAAGCGCTCACCGGCTCTCATCTTGAACACGGCGATTGATCACCCGTTGTTCGAGTGGCACCCATGGTGCTCCCCTGGCTCCTCGGACTCGGCGTCGGAGCTGCCCCTGCCCAACTCCTCGGTGTTGGCTGCATCAGAGTCATCGGAGGGGATCCCCTCCCCTTCCTTCGAGTCGGTGTGGTTGGGGCCATGGAGAGACGCCCTCGGCTCTCCTGCGGGTGGTGCGCGAGATGGAGGAAGACGGCGGCCAGGCATGGCTCTGCGTCGCTCCTACTGGCGAAAGAAGCACCTCCGCCCACCGCCCTAGATATAGAGGGAGAGGTTGTGAGGTGCGGACATGGTGTAGATCTGTAATGGTGATGGTGCCGCTCCTACATATAGCGAGAAAAGGCGAGAAGCGGTGAAAAAGGCAGGAATGGCATGGCGAGGGAACACGGTTGCAAGCAATTTCGCCGCCGCGTGGCCGTCGATGGGACATGAGCCGCTCAGGAGATGAGCCATCTATCTCACTGCCAGGGATGGCCCGTGGTGTTTTCGGCTTTATCCAGCGTCCTGCTAGCACCCCCTCCCCCCCCCCTTTGGGTTGGATTCGACCTGGGGACGCCGGATAACAAAATAGGTTGCGTCGGCGCTAAAAAAGAATTGGAGAGACGGGGATGAGTGTGATTTTGAGCGCCAGTACCCCGATAGACTTTAGGGGGCTTTAGGCCCCCCAAGTGGAGATGCTCTCGGCTACCCCAGCTTATTCTCTTTGGCTATCTATCACAATGATGATGCGCTGCTGCTGCTTGCTTTCCAAACACTACTCTGCTGGGCGCCTTTGTTTTGCTCCCCATGATCGGAGATACATGGGACAATTGTACTTACTACTTAGGCAAGAGGATCTATGTCGTCTAATGAGACAATTAAGCTGGAGGCCAACCACAAACCGCATGGCTAGTGCGCGTCCATCTAGCTGCTTTCCTTGCACCCTTTGCAAGGTGCATGCAAGCTACGTTTTGTTGTCACAGCTCATGAACAAGGGCATGGCGCCAAAAGCTAGACAAAGAAAAACCAAGGATATTTAGTGGTTAGCTAGACTAGTTTGATGGTGCAGGCCAACTGACCAAGTGTAACAACATCTAGTCAACAATCCAATTAATTAAGTCCTTTACCAGAAGAGGTCACCCGTGAGCCTATCCTGGCCTGCAATACGTGTTGAGAATGTAGACTTCTTTTTATGTGTTTGAAATGTCATTTTGCCTTCTAGTGTATGGCATGTCTCCTTCAGGAGATAAACTAGCTAGCTAGGGATGTTTATAAAAAATGAAACAGGTCATTAAGATGCGCCAACTGCGACCTAACCAATAGTCTACTACCTGGTTCTCAGCTAGGATGTTTATCGTAGATTAATTAATCTGCCTGCGACGGAGCTGCCTTGAAGCCAATGGGGTCAGCTGATCCCAATGAAAAATGAAAAATCCTTCCCTAATTAGTACTAGCTAGTGTTGATTTGTGGAGGATGACCCCACTGTAATAGTGAGATTATAATGATGACCCCAGTACCATTTTTCCCCATATTCGTCCCTGCCTGCTTGTCTTTTTAGTGTTTTAGTGGAAATGTCATCTTAGAGGTCCTTGAAGTCGTAAATGATGTCATGGTCTCCTGGTGGTCTGCTAGGTCTTCTTTAACCTGTAGAAAATCTTTGAAAACTTTACGTCGAATATATACAGCGATACATGTAAGCCATATTATTCTGAATTTGTCAGAGTTTGGATGAGCAATAGAGGAGACAAGAAGGAAAAAATAAGGGTGATGGAACGGGCCACTTATTGGCTTGAACCAAAATAAAGGTCCTTGACGTCATAAACGATGTAATCGTGGTCTCCTGATCTCTGCTAGGTCTTCTTCTCTAACCTGTTAGGAATCTTTCAATCAATTAAATCCACCAATTTATGGCCAATATGTACAGCGATACATATAACCTGAATGAATTTGTTAGAGTTTGGATAAGCAATAGAGGAGACAAGAAAAGAAAATTAAAGGTGATGGCACAGGCCACTTGGCTTGAACCAAAAGATGAGCTCATGTCGCATAAGGCACACCAAGCTAGCTGTTTGTGTCACCCTAACTAACACCCAAACAACTAGATGCTATCATGTAGTTTGTGACATGTGCAAGGGCCAAGTTGCAAGGTTACTAGGTTAGGTATGTGTTTTATCACTAGCTATCTCGCTTGTACAGAAGAAGGTGTAATTACCTTTCGTGAGCACATGTATAGAAGGATCCACGATGGCGATCTTGACGGCGGCCGGTATTTACAGATGCATTTGATTCCTAGGCTGCCACTAAGCACAATAAAGTTGAGTTAATCCATGCCGAAGTCCTCAAGTACACATCGCTTCGTAGGAGTAGCACCGTGCCTTTTCCTGAGACGCTCCATTAGTTATAAGCTAGGCCATAAAGTCGGATCTCCTCAGCCCCCTTCCCTCATCGTGTCCTAGGGCAACTCTGGTGTGGCGGTCTCCACCGCTACCACCCGGCCCTCTATTCCGCTCCTCCCCATGCTCGTCGCCAATGCGCCATCGGGCAAGCCATGGTTGCGGAGGCGACAAGATCTTCATCCCTTAGTGGTCTGTGGTGTCTCTCCGGCGTGTAGAGCCAGGTTTTGCGGACGCGTGCGGGACCCCGACCAGTTACATGGAAGATTCCACACCGTAGAAGTGGAGACTGGTGCAAATTAATGTTAGATTGTGGATCCAGTGTGTAGGGGAGCTTCGTAGCTACGACAGTGTTTCAAGGGGTGGGAGACGTTCCACCCCTCCCAATGCTAGTACCACTCCTCCCAGTTCCACCATTGACGATGGCGGAGCACTCTTCTTTGGAGGCAGCTGGTTGCTAGGAGGCTTCCTTTATCGCGTGTGGTCTTCATGGTGGTGATAGGGCGGTGAGGCTCAGGTGCTTCGCCCATTGTATATGTGTTAGTGAAATATTTTTATTTTGTACGCCTTTATAATGAATCTGTAAAACATATTAAAAGTAAAAGTCATAGACAAAGTTGCACATTGACAACATAGATAGTCAAACACCCCCTTACATTTTTAAAACAATGAAGTAGTGGTAAAGTCGCGCTATAATATGGTAAAGGGATACATGAAGAAAAAGGTCGCAGAACATTAATTTTATTTGATTCTTTATGATATCTATGCGATAGTCACCTCGTCACAGTTCAGAGCCAATAATCTTTCCGTGTCACAAGTGAATGTCGTGCCGTGATTACTTTTTTTTTTGCGGGAAAAGATCCGGATCTATTTCATGAGTTCATAAGAAGTACAAAGTATCCTAAACATAATAAAAATTACATCGAGGTCTTTGGACCACCTAACGACCACCACTGCCGCCAGAGCGAGCCGCCGACGCGCCACTGTCGCCGCTCTATTACCGGAGCCGGCATGCCATTGTTGATGACAGTCGGGGAGTCTTCGTGCACGTGCCCCTAAGGACCAGCGCCCCAGAGATGAAGTTGTCGCCATTGAACCCTTGAATTGATCCGAAACTTGTAACACCAAACCTAAAACACAGGTAGACTCGACGAGATCCAGAACACACGTAGACTGGACGAGATCCACCACTCCATGGAAGCGGCGACCAGACGAATCCCCACCCTCCTCAACGCCAGCAGCAGGATCGTCGCCGACGAGGTGGAAGAGGAGGCGGGTATACCTTATTCTTGTCCCGCACAACGTCACCATAGCCACCATAACGACGATGCCGGATGACCAAACTCTAACTTTAGGGACCTTTCTACACCGCCGAGCGTAGGTCCGAGGTCCCCACCTCCTCCGGCCGCCAGAGCGGCAAGCAAAGGAGACGGGGACCCGTCGATGCTCGGTCGCAGACGGCGAGGACGAAGTAGATTGTGGCGGCTGCTAGGGTTTTTACCCTAGCCGCCGCCTCTTTTTCTCACGGGAGGGGAGAACGTGCGGTAGGTGGCTGGAACTTTGCAGGCGAGACCACGGCAAGTGGGCACTGCCGTGATTACTTTCTTGTTCTTATTTAACAAAGAAATGATTAATTCCGTCCTTTCACTAACTAAAAATCAAGGTTACAAATGTGTGTGAGTTAGAAACCAAGGAGGAATCTGAACATGTGGCAAGATGCACGCACATAAAGCCATGCAGGAAAGGCGCGGGATCATGACACAAAGTTCATGGTTTTTCTACCCCAGGCCGTACGTACGTTCGGGCATACTATATTTTGTGTAAAGCCGGGCGTTGACCTTTGCCACTCACGGGTCCTTAATCCACATCTCAAGAGTCGTGCTGATCGCATAGTGGCCAGTGTAAAAAAGAAGTGCAAGCAGATTTGGGCGGAAAAGCAGCGCGTCCACACACACACGAATCATGTGGAGTACTAAGTACTTCGTCGATCACTGCATTGCATAGGTGGCCGGCCTCGTGGATAGCATTCTACTGTTGCGTGCAAGACCGCACACGGCCGCAAGCACACGAGTTTTGACTCGGCTAAATTCTTCTTCGGGCAAGGGATGCTATACTATACCAGTTTAAAGAGTTAAATACAGTCTTCATACTTATGTGTGTAGCTCAATCTACTCCCCACGCTCGGAATTTACAGAATTTTAGTCATATACTTTTCAATTGTACTCGATTTAGTCCTAAACTAGATTTATCGTCGAAATTGAGCTGGCGTGAACGACACTTGGACAGGAGAGCAACTGCCTTGCCCTGAAAATTTGCACTTAACCTCTCCCGTATCTAGAACCTAGAAATGCGCTCCTAGAAGTTCGCAGATTGCCCCTTCACTTGCTGACTAACCTGGTGATTAGGACACTTGAAGAATCCTGGTCCTGATTGCCATGGATGTTGGTCTGGAAGGTGAACGTCTTCACATAGGGAACACTAGATTGGTCGCACTCGACAATAGGGATCTCTCTTGTGGGAACACAATACTCCTTTGTAGTATCTGAGCTTGAACCACGGCAGTTGCTCGCCATGCTCGTGCTCCAACCACGGGAGTCGCTCGCCAGAGAGGAGATCAGGGCGGAGGACACGGGATGAACATATAAATTAGGGTTAGGGATTAGAGGAAGTGGGGACTTCAGAGCAGGGAATATCTATAATTAACAAACGCGGTTTTCATAGTGTATCTGACGGGATATTAACTAACTGTAACGAAGTCCCACCGGAGGGGCTAAGGCAATTTTTCAGGGGAGCTTCTCTCTTGCGAGTCTCAATTTCGAGTTTTGAACTAAATCGAGTCCAATTGACAGGTATACGACTAAAATTTCGTAAACTTCAAATACGAGAACTAAATCGAGCCACGCACATATAAAAACTGCTAGTGTATTTAACTTTATTTTAAAGCTAGCACACACGAACGCACGGAACAAGCTAGCCATACTTGCAAAACCTGATTTTGATGTATGCGTCGTACTAGCTCCATTATTTTGCGTGTGCTCGCTCGCGAGCACTTTCTATTTTTTTTTTTTTCTAATCTTGACCCACAGTGTGTACGTACGTACACACTTGCAAAATACCAAATGCATGTGACTTGAGTCGTTTTCCTCCCCATTTGTTTCCACTAGCTACTTTTCTTTCCTTCTTCGTCGATTTTCTAAGAATTTCTCCAAAAGAATCTGCGTCCTGTGATCAAAGTTTAATCTACGAAGCACTTCAAATCAAATTAAGCGACTGATTATTCCACCTATTTTTTTTCACACCGTAAATAATTTTCTCACTTAGAGTTGTAATCAATAGTCAATTCGGATTATCCAAACCACCAGAGAACATTGTGAAAGAGTATGAGTTTGGCGGAATATAATGGATATATTATTAAACCTCATGGGCGAGTATGTAGGTATACAGAGGATTATCTTAGAGTACGAGTCAAGTTAGAACTGTAGGTATACAGATCATAACTCTATATAAACTACCATAACAACCGTATATACCTAATACTCTAACGAGTTTGGCGAAATATGATGGATATATTATTGAGCCTCATGGACGAGTATATATAGGCGTACAGAGGATTATCTTAGAGCACAAGTCAAGTTAGGACTGTACGTAAATATATCCTAACTCTATCTAAACTACCATAACAACCGTATATACCTAATACTCTAACATCCCCGCAGTCGTAGCGGTAGCGTCGTGAACAACTGAAACGTCTCGGATGGTCAGACTGGAGATAAATCGAAGTAGCATCCAGTAGGCTGACATCCTCCCGCAGTCGTAGCGGGAACATCGTGGATGGTGTCGCGTCGCGGTTACTTGGACTGTAGAGAAAGCTGGTGATGCTCAAGTGAGGTGGTAGCCCTTGTGCCGATGTCGAGGGAGCCGAGAGCGTTGGGCGGTGTCGTGGTCGAAGTAGCCGTGCGAGGGGTCGCCGTGGTTGATGTCGTGGTCGGGGATGCCGGTGTCGAGGTAGCCGCACGTGAAGCTGCATGCGCATAGTGCGCGAGGAGGTTGACGGAGACGCGTCGAGGCAGTCGTCGAGGGTGTCGATGCCGAAGCCAATGCAGTCCGAGCCATCGAGGACAAGGTACGGTCGTAGTTTTGCCAGAACTAGGCGCATGTCGGGGATGAACACACACTCTGATTTTGCCAGAACCGAGTATGCAAAGAAAAACTCGTCGATGACGCGGTCGAGGCAGTCGTAGAGGGGTCGATGCCAAAAAAGACGTTGTCGAAGCCGATGAAGACGAGGCGTCGATCTGAGCTTGCCAGACTCGGGAACGCGTCGGGGACGAAGACACTCCCAGTGTTGCCAGTACCAGGCGTGCGGGGGCAGGGACCATCATGAACTTGCCGTCATGTCAGAAAGACTAGCAGAGGAAGCCTCCAGAGCGGTTGTGACGCGCAGAGCGGTGAAGGGAGAGATGTCGGCGCTGTCCGCGGTTGTCGGAGTAGAGTAGCAGGTGGTGTAGTCGGGGATGAGGCGATGACGCTGGCGGCAAAGTTGTAGTGGACGAAGACGTAGAAGGCGGCGAAAACAGCGGCGACCTGGGGTAGTCATGCTGGATGCCTGGAGTGGCGATGGGGTAGTCGGCGGGACCTACGACGGCGAGAGGGTGCCCTGCAGGTTGCCTTGTGAAGCGCGGCGGTGGTGCTCGAAGTAGGCGAGGAAGACCTGGTGACGTGACGAAGACCATGTGCAGACGGCGGTGATCCGTGCCGTAGGAGATAGCGCGGTGAAAGTCGAGGCCGTCGATGCACGGGGATGGCGAACTAGACTATGTGCAGCCACGCTACAACCCGTAGCTGCAGGGCGCAAGTCAGTGCAGCGGCTGGGAGACCACCAGCGACGTACATGCTAAGGAAGGCGCGTTGGAAGCCGGTAGCGTGGACCAAAGGCGGCGGCGCTGCGGCCCGATGGGGCGACACAGCGGCAGCTCGTAGCTCGATCGGTGGTAGGCGCGTGCTCGGGGACGTGCGTGGCATAGACAGACGCGGGATCGGTTGATCAGAGCGACAGTGCACCGTATGCGCCATGGCGTGGACGACGCGTAGATCAGATTCGATGGCGACGTTGTCGGTGAAGTCCCGGACGATGACAACGAAGAGGATCCGAGGGGGGGCGGCCGCGGTAGCTTTCCGAGGAAGGCGTAGCAGCCATCCACGGTGCGCGGCAGCCTGCCGTGAGGCCGCGACAGCCTACCGAGACAGGTGCAGCAGCGGAGGGGGCAGGCGCACGGACGCGATGTAGATCCTCGATGCTGATGGTCGGAGTAGAGGCGCGGAGATGATGGCGGCGGTGGACGACTCAATCCGATCTAAGATCGGTAAACCAAAAAGAAAGCCGATCAAGAGATCGGAGAAAAAGACTTACAGGACAGCCGATCACGCGGACGAACCCTGCATACGGGTTGCGCATCCCCCGGCGAAGATCATGGAGATCGAGCTCCCCGGGGCAGCGCGACAAAAGCTAGGGTTTGAGATCGATTTAGGTTGATACCATGAAAGAGTATGAGTTTGACAGAATATGATGGATATATTATTGAGCCTCATGGGCGAGTATATATAGGCGTACAGAGGATTATCTTGGAGTACGAGTCAAGTTAGGATTGTACGTAAACAGATTCTAACTCTATCTAAACTACCACAACAACCGTATATACCTAATACTCTAACACATTGCACCACTTGTAACTGAAATGGACTAGTACAAATGTTGAAGTATGATCCGAATTTAATTAAGGAGATAAACTTCTGATGAGCGGAGCGAGACCGTCATCGGTAGGCTAGGGCTGAGTTGTAAGCCACACGCCTGGGGGTGGGGGGGCGTTGTATGGATCGTTGAAGACCTAGATTTTTACCGCTATATATACCTCTTGTAAGCTGTCGGCTAAGATGAGTTGCATCTGTGAAAATCCTGGCATTGATTAACGCTTCTCGTTATAGTGAAGTTTCGCTGGCTGGCATTCATGGTTTTTACTTTCTTTATTGGAGAGGTTTTTCCCACGTTAAATATGTGTTCCCTGCTACGATTTCGTTTTTCGTTCTTCCATATTTGCTTGTCGCGTTTATAACAACAAAACATACTACATAGGAAATACTTGTCCATCTGCGTCATGTATGCCATTTGGTGGCAAGTCCTTGTAGTGAACGTACGTACGTGTCGACCTCTTCGGTTTGCAAATTAGCAACTAATGCATGATATGATTATAAATGGACTGCTTCACGTCAATGCAACTAGCCAAGTCCCAAGCAGGACAAGGCAGTACAGTTGTTGAGCATACAAATCATTTTCTAGACATGTATAAATACAGCTACATGTGTCAAACAGTGGCTAGTCATTCTCAAGCATGATCGTTCAAAAATATAATTGTCCTTTAACTCTTGACTGATCAAAAGCTCTAGAGATTTATCCTGAAAAGATTTCACAAGACACTCAACTCAAACTCTTCCGCAAAGTTCTACAATCCTTGCATACAATTGACATGAACCACCATAGACAATTGCAAGTAAACAAGGAAACCCCGAAAATACTACGGGGAAGAGGTTGCTGCTAAACTCAAGTTCTCAGGCAATTAGAGTACTCCAATGTGTTGGTGAGCCCCACCCAATTTGTGTGTGTGTTGTGGGGAGGAGTACTAGTAGTTAGTAAGTTAGATCACGTCGGAAAGTTATGTCGACTGACCACTAAATTACGGTTAAGATACAAATACATGACGACTGAGTTACAAAAAACAACGAATCTCCTGTGGGCCTCCCCGACCGAATCTCCAACTAATCAACGGATCAGATCTTGCGTCCAGGAGTGACCAGGGTTCAAAAATTCACGTCCATGAAACCCTGGCAAAACAAAGTAAGCAAAGAAAACAACTCAGGTATCAGGTGTGGCGTATTATAAAATGCTGCATGTGCTAGTGCGAAAGTGCTAAAACAAACAAAGTTGTTGACCTCCCCAACCTTTGCTTCGAATCCTAAAATTTTTGGACCGTGGCATGATTATTTTGCTGGATCTTCGTGGCAGCCTACAATACTGTGTAAAGGTCGGAAAGCAAAGGAAGCACTAGGAGTAGATTACTTTCTGCATGAATCCCTCTTATCAGATTTGATTATAGTTAATCAGGGCTTTGCGCTGGTCTTAATTGTATTTGCAGATTCCACATCATAGTTTAATCAAACCCAGACGCGCCTGGATCATCAAGTGGTGCGCTAAGCAACAAATGCACCTTTAATTGGGTCATGTGTACATGCATGAGGGGCTTTTAATTACATTTTGATGCTCATGTTAGTGGCATAATGGTCCATGGAGCGCATGAGGCATTGAGTGCTAATTATGGGCCAAAAAAGATCCAACATTTTGATAACTCATCGGGTAAAGAAGACACATGCAAAACCTCGATATAATTTGCTTGGAAGGAGTAGTCACGCTTTATAAATAAAGCACGACCAAAAGGAAGAAAAGACTACTCTCACAAAGTTGATTCCAAATATTCCCTCTGTTTTTGTTTATAAGAGCACCACTCAGCCCAGGAGCCTTTTTTTCATCCAGGTGACAAAAATGGATGAAAAACGGCTAAGTCACCCCCTTCCCCTCCCCCCCCCAGCATCCCGAGGAGCCCAAATTAGATCCGATGATCCCAGGCCAACCCCGGTACACCGGGGGTCTGCTGCAGGCTCCGGACAAAACGCTGGCCAATTTTGCTCCCCCACTCGTCGGCCAGCCCCTGCCTTTTTCCTTTTTTTTTCTCTGTCCCTTCCCCGCCCCATTGCCCTTCTCTCTCGCTCCAGCTCGCCTTCCCTCCCTCGCTGCTCCCCGGCCGCCTCTAGATTGCCTCTCCTCCCTCGCCTCCGCACGCTCGATGCTGACTCCCCTCGCCACTGGAGTCCTACTAGGCGCTGCCCTGCTCGCCCCTGCCCGTCCCGTACTCGCCCGTGCGGTCCAGCCAGACGAGGCACCCTTCGCCATTCGTGGATCACATGCGAGGTGTTCTGGTCCCCTCCCTCAAATCCCGCCTCGTTAGTCATCGACATGGAGCACATGTCCCACCTCGTCGTCCGACATGGAGCACCGGCCGCCCGACCGCTGTGGCTCACCTTCCTTCCTCCCTCCACTGCAACCGGCCAAGTTTCGGGTGGGGTTGCGACTAGGAAAGCATCACGATTTCATATGGAGGAGATTATTTTGCCTCCAAAACGTGTATTTTTTTGTCCGGATTTCGGTCTGGGGCTCTCCAACGAGTGGAGATGCTCTAAGGCCACAAACTCAAATTCTGGTAGTACTGTACCAAGAAAACACAATCAACTAGTAATACTAAATAGCATGGTTGATTATGTGAAAATTATCTCGGGTTTCGAACTAATTTAACATGTCGTATGCGGTGCCTCTTTTTCTATGGCAGCATGTCGTCGAGATAATATATTGTTTAGATTCCAACGGAAATAAAACAAGATAAGGTTGATAGCTACAGCAATCGAGGCCTATTTGGAACGTAGAAATAAAGAACATAATAATTTAACGGAAATTTAAGTTTGTAATATGAAAGTACGAAATGCAGTAACAATAATATTAATAAAAACAGTTCGATCCTATGTTAACAAGTAGAGAAAAAAGAGAAGATACAACCGAAGATATGTCAACTTTGTTAGAAAACCAATCCATAGAAACTGAGTAGCTTCATTGATCAAAGCATCTTTTATACAAATCATACGAGATATCCTATGAAGGAAAACATGTGGTCTAAAGCATTACAAAAGGAATACAAACGAAGATTTGTCTTTACTTGGATCCACTAATTTGGATCAGAGGGAGTAGAAATTTCCAAATGAACCCCAAGCAAGATCCTAGAATTTTTTTTGCAGAATTGTTGTGTTTTCTCTTTCCTTAGAGCAACTCTAGCAGTCGTGCTATATGGCGGCGCCCGCGCTAAAAAGGCCATTATAGAGCAAGAGTTTATGCGCACAGCTCCAGCGGGCGTACTAAAAACTTTGCCGCGCGCAGGATAAGACGCTATTCAAAGCAGGATATTTTGGGCGCCAGCTCGCCCACAAGCTATAAAGAGAGTTCACGCGCCGCTCAACCTATAAACAGAGTTCGCGCGCCGACTTAACTGACAAGACATTTCATTCCCACCAAAAAAAGTCCAACTGACAAACAACGCCGTGCCGTCGCCACGATGCCGCTCCACCGCCCCGACCCACCCCCTCTCTTCCGACGTTGGGATGACGCCCTGCCGCGGCGGTCCCCTCAGCTCATCCGGCTTCCGCGGCCTGCGCGCGCCCGAACGAGACATTCTACGCCGAGCTCCGTGCCGCCGGGGATGCGCCTGACACTCGGCACCTATGCGAGCTCGCACGAGGATGTGCGCGCGTACGACGCGGCGGCGTGGCATCTCGGCTGCCCACGCCACACCATGAATTTCGATGATGTCAACTCGCTGGCCGAGGCAGAGTTCGTCACTGGGGCTCCACGCCTCGTCACCGACAAGGACCGTCGCCGCCACCGCCAGGCACAGCGGCGTCTCGCCATCGCCGAGACGGACGAGCGGCTGTTGAAGGCTCGGAAGGAACGGTTCCCGGAGGACGTCCAGGCGGAGGTCAAGTTCTATGCCTTGAAGAGGGCCCTGAGAGGAGGGCCGCGAGGCAGGACCGGCATCGCCTGAAGGCGTTCATCAACGCGTAGATGGCGGGTTCTCGTGCACCATCTCCGATGACGACCCGAGGTAGGACGACCCGTTGACTGAATCCAACGACACCACCTCCTAGGACGAAGAGTAGATTTTAGGTTTAATTTCAGTTTTATGTACTCCCTCCGATTCATAATAAGTGTCAGCAATTTCGTACTAGTTTAGTATAAAGTTTGTACTAAGTCTTCGACACTTATTTTGGATCGGAGGGAGTAGTATATTTCAGTTCTATCTAATATATTTTTGCACTATGTTCATTTTCAGTTCTATGTAATATATTTTAGCCTATTTTCTAGATCTTTCTTTGAGGTGTGTATGTGTGAAAATATGTTTTTGGCGCTGCATTTTAGCGTGCCGTATGGAAGGATATTTTCGCTACTTTGCAGCCTCCAGTGGAGGTCGCGCTGACGCCTCGCACTGTATCCAGCCTCCAGTAGAGTTGCTCTTGTTCCAGTAGAATCCACCCTTTTTGAGCAAAGCGCACGAAAGGCAGGTTTGTAGTACTACTCTAACGGGAGGGCGTTTCGTACACGGCTACACGCTTCAACAGAACAGCGCTCGCATACGCATGCCTGAAACTACCTGACTAGACTGGTCACAAGTGGCGTCCACATGATGTGCCTACGAGCGGAACCTGTACAAAACATGCATATCGTCCTTCTGTATGTGTACGTTCAGTGACACTGACAGGTGGGCCTTGGTACTTTGTCATGTTTTTCTCTTTCTTGCTCATGACCAATTCTACTCCTCTGTGCTTTATCAAGACTAGCTGAATACCCGTGCGTTGCCACGGATTAACGCTAAGAAATAAATGGACATCAAATGAAACAATTTGTTTAAATTTGAAAGATTTGTGAGACATGACGATATGATTTCTATTCATATGAATAAAATACGAAACCTCTCCAACTTCTGTCCTCTTGGAACCTTTTTCAAACTACAAAAATCCTATAAAAAAAGGTCTTCATCAAAGCAACTTTTACTTTTTTAAGCTAGGGGAGAAGAGCCTCCCATCATCGTTGTAGAGCTCGCCGTTGGAGGGCACGCACCCATCTACTCCTATATGGCTGAAGTATATTGTCTTTATTACAGAAGTGTACTTCCTGACTCAAACAAGTAATTTTCACATGCTTGTTTATATCTACTTCTATGCAATTTTTTGTTATACAAAAGTAATTTTCACATGAACTCCGTTTAAATCAGATAACACATATAAAAGTTTAACTGGATTTGGCGCAAGCGGGTATTTTTTGCATAGGTCATCACTCACATAGAATAAATAATAGGTATTTTCACAAATGACCGAGTTAAAAAAATAGGTCCCACCTCTCACCTAGTACTCCCTCCATCCCAATTTATATTGCATATATAAGGTTTTATCAGAGTCAAACTTTACAATGTTTGACCAAGTAGTTTGATCCAAATATAAACTTATACAATGCCAAATTAATATTATTAGAATTGTCTTAAAATATATTTTCATAATATATGCATTTCATATCATACATATTCTTATTACTTTGTATATTCTTATCAAACTTTGCAAATTTTAACTTACACGCAAAATTATGCGCAACATATTATCGGAAGCAGAGTAGCTTGTAACACCAGCCACCAAGGGACAAAACCAAGCGCGAGTAGTGATGCACAATGAACTGAGGCAGCCGCTATGATCATCAACTGGGACTCGCCAGAGCAGCTCAGCCTACCAGACATCTGATTGCAAAATTAATAGGCTAGGCTATAGGTGATCAGGCATATGGTGGAATAGATTCTGATCAGCCTATCAGAGAGAGGTCAAATACTGATGAAATGAGATATCAGATTGTGCTTCTTGTAAAGTTTTCATTTTTTATTGACATGAAAAAAAACAGAGATGTCACATACTCATGTTCAGTTAGGAAAAATGTTGGCATCTGAAACTGACGGGCAGAGGAAGTTCAACATCCAAACTTTCAGCACGGCGACGAACTTCTTCGACAAGCCATGTTGGGGCCGCCACGACTGTTGGTCGCCATGGCGGACCTGATGCAGCCCAATGCTTCTGGATGAAGGAGGACTCCCAGCTCCGCTCCTTGTCGGCCAAGGACGACGACAACGACGGCTTCCCATGGTCGGACACCATGATCAGGCATTTGATCCGCTTCGTGAGTCTCCGGTACAACCGGGAAACCGCATGGTGTGCGAACGGTAGCGTGGACGCGCCACCATGCTGCTGAATTTGGACTTTGTGGTCTGGATGTCATCGACGCAAAGGTTGCACCTCTGATTCATCTGCATCCATCACGTGCCACCCAAAAAAACGTATCAGAAGAAATTCAGGAGGTCACCAGATGTAATACTGCTAGGAGATCGGTCCTCACCCTAGCCACCATCCACCTCCTAGCGGCAGCGTCCTACAGGTGCTCGTCGAAAAGAAGCATCAGCAGCTCGACGAGAGCAAGCCATACTCTCGATCACATCTCTTAGCATGCAGCCGGCGAACCCATTCAGCAGCTCTAGGGCAATGTGCGTGTATCCCGACGGCGGCGGCACCAGTGAGAAGTGTGCATGCCTTGAATACACATGTGGGTACACGTTATGAAGCTTGCTAGCGCCGACACCAACATCGCCGTAAGGAGGAAGCTGGAACAAGCCGGTGCCGGCGTGAGCCCACGCAGTCTGAGGCTGCTATCCCCGGAAAAGCCTAGGGTGGGGGAGTGGCAAAGAGTGGCCCGGCATGTCTTCTGTATTGTAGCGCGCCATAGAACTTGAGCATCGTTGGAGACTACCGCCTCATGCTCTAGATAGGTTCTGAGGTTCTCTACATGTTCAGCATTTCTTCTCGGCATTTCGTCGAACACCGTCCGCGCATGCTTGGCATAAGAATACGTGGAGGCAAGGCCTTGCGCGATGATGACGAAGGCGCAGAGCAGAAAAGCTGTGTCCGCTAAGCGGAGAAGCGCGCGGAGGAGCTTGAGCACCGCATGGTTGAGGTAGGCGACGACAGGCGTGCTACACGCAGATGGACGTGTGTGCGGCGGTTACTGGAAGCAGGAGGAGGTCAGCCTTGTCCTTGTAGCAGCGATGATACGGAGAACTTGAGGGTGCAGACCCGCACAAGGTGACAGGGGAAAACATCGGCCGGAGGCGGTCGAGCTTGGCCACAGGGCTTGAGCTCGGAAGCGCTGGCGGTAGAGACCGAGCAAAGCACGAGACGGACAAAGTATGGTGGTGTTCGGCGCACTTGCGGGAGGCACGAAGGAGAAGCTCGATGGAGCAGGTGCGCGTGAAAGCACGATCTGAGACGGCATGGAAACGGGCTGGCGAGGTCGGCCGGAGCGCCGGAGGACGTCGGCCGCTGGGAATTCCGGACGGACGGACGAATCTTTGACTTGGCGGTGGCAAGTGGTGTTATTTTCCCAAACGGTCAGGGGCAAAACCGTCATTTAAATGGCAGACGGAAATTCAATGCTGACGAACATACCACAACGAAAATTAGTAGATAGATTCTTCATATGCAGATCGAAGACGACTACAGGACTGCAGAGTAAGCAATCTAGCGCCTTCGTACAGGTACAGCCTACCTCAATCCGTTCTTTAGGTCTCCTCTCACGACAATCAAGTTGGAGCTGGTCGCGACCATGCTCTCGCCATGCTCCATGCCTTCGATTTAGGTTTTCTCTAACTATCCATCATAATGTGCATTGCTTGCACGGGATCCAAAATACAGGTGAATCGGTTGTTATTTTAAAATCCTACTTAGAAATACGGTGCATTATATTTTATTTAGCTGAACCACTTTTGGCCAGCAGCTTTTGTCTTGATCAAGGTGCACAAGAATATATACCGCATTCCACAACAGCATATGCTGCAAATATGAGAGGAGAATAATTGGATAACATTAGTGGGATTTATCTAATTATCTGATTTTGAAAGCAAGGTAACAGACTTCTGCAACTTGTTTCTTCATAGAAGATTTAACATCTTTATTATTAAACGAGAGTTGGTGTTGGTAGGTCGTCGCTCGACACTTTGACATCAAACATTGGAACCATCTAGGCTGTACAATCTTCCGCAGCCAAAAACAACCGTACGATCGTGTGTTCTCTGCCGCGCCACACCATCACCACCAAGATCGAGGGACTCAACATTGCCAACAACGTCACCGAGGTAACCAATCACCTCCCGCCTCCCCTATAATTGTCTGACCAATAGTAGATCTAGGATGATAGGATTGCTTCAAAAGATTTACTAGCCCTATTGTTGCGAATTTCTCATGGATTTATTTCTGCCGAATCTTGACGAGCAACTCATCGGCAAGACGACCATGGTTTATATCAACAAGGTAATCAAGGGATACGTCGCCAACATCGCCACCAGGCTGAGACAATGGAGCCCTGCTGCTGCATCAAACACAGGTTGAATCAGCTATATAATCTTCCTCCTCATTTTTCAATGTTTTCGTTCCTGCCCTTGATGGACCAGCCGACCAACTAAATGTGCACCCTAGCTGTGTTTCTTTCAGGATCGGAATCAGTATGATATTCAACATTGAAGAGAAGGGTTTGTTTCAGGATCGGAATCATTATGATACTCTAAAAATGGTATAACTAAAAATAAATGTGGCATAATTAGTCCAATGATTATTTTCCTAAAATCAGCACAATATGTGAAGAAGCACAACATGTAAGATAAAATTATGTAGACCGAAAGATCTCACCTTGATCTAAAATTTCTTCTACTTCTTCATCTTCCGAATCAAAATCAAAATCTATAAATATGGGACTCCAAACAACTAGCTATTGTTGTGTACTTCCTAGCTCGTACTATAATAGAGAGAGGAGAAAGGTAACCGAGTGAGAGAAAATGAGCTCGGGATGTTGTTGTGCTCTTTCTATTTTAAAAGACACCAAGCTTCCTTCAGAATTCCATCGTGTGCATCCATTTTTGATGCTTTGGGTGCTCTATGTAGCAGAGGCCAGGACGTTGCAACACAGGACTACAGATTCCCTCGGGCATCACTGAACTCAACCAGGACGGATTCCCACGCTTGTTCACTTCGTTTCCGCTCCCGACTATCCCCGGGGCAGGATCAAATCCTCTCAAATAGCGGGATCACGGAGCAACTTTCCGCGGAACATGGTTGGGGATTCAAATTTTGCACTGTAGGCAAATTTAAATAAATGTACATTATACTAAAATTTTACACTTAGTGACTATTTTTTATTATTATTTAGATGGCATAGCTAGCCACATAATACTGTTTCATACCATTTGTTATACCATTTTTTTATATGGTTGTCATGTAGCATATGACTGTAAAGTTTTTGTACGCAGAATTTGAATTTTATGGTGTAATATGAAATTTCCTTAAACTATGTTTTCTTTGTTGCATAAATTATATACTGAATATATCTGCATGTATTTATGTGTGTTTGTGTATATATTTCAATATCCTTAATACTATGACAGATATATCTAAAGCGTACAGTCTAACATATATCGCACTAGTGATTCTATTGTATCATTAGGTCAGTATATTATAGAAACTTGCAGGGTGTAAATTAAACTTTTGACAATGTGTCTTGCATGTTGGCTTTAGTAATAAGTTGACAACATATGCACGCTTTTCACTTGGAATTGAAATATCATATCTTGTGGTGTCGAACATAAAATTACTATGGATTATGCTTTTGCGTATATACAATTTGATTATTTCGCATGCTTGTGTGGAATGTGCTTTGTTTCATATGAATGTATGTGTGTTGATGTATATATTTCATTATCCTTAAATATATTCTTAGAGATTTCTAAAGCGTGGAATAGAATACAGAGTACATATCTTACTAGTGGTTCTAGAGTATTATTAGGTAAGTAAGTATATGATCAAATCTACCAATGTATAAATAGAACCATTTGCTATGTGTGTTGCGAGTTGGGTTCACTAATAAGTTGACAGCCTATGCACGGAGTTGAAATATCATATTTCGTAGTGATGAACGTAAAACTGCTGCACATCTACTTGTGTGTGCATACAATTTGATTATTTTGCATGCTTTTCTTCAATGAGATTGATTTTATATAGTGTATACAGTGCTCATGCTAGTTTCTTAAATAAAAATTATGCAAGAAATAAAATAGGGGCATCTAGATTGTAAAGCTAAGATTCGCTTTTATTTTTATTTTTCAACAATCATGAGTAATGAAGGTTGGCGACAGATTGGTGGGGGAAGTGACCCGCTCCCGCGAGCGGACGAGAGCCTTGCGCCGACGCCGGCTCGAACCCCCCTCCCCTCCATATCCCTCCCCTCGCCGCCGCTAGAGGGCGCCCGGCTCGGACGGCCGTGGCGGCGGGATCTCGCACTCGCGCGGTGTGCCGGCGCTGACGCGCCGCCCGGCGCGGCGCGGCGCGGGTCGCAGTGGTGCGGCCACAACTTGCTGCGGCGATGCGGGCGGGTGGTGGCGACGCGGTGGGCTGTGGGCGGCTACCTCTGGTGGCTTGTCTGGCTCGGGCCGGCGGCGTGGTGTGGCGATGAAGGACGACCTCGGCCTGGCGGTGGTAGCCTGACGCGGCGGTGATGGAGGCAGGCATGGTGAGGAGGAGCGGGGAGTCAACGGGCGGCGGGGTGCACAGCGGTGGACAGGTGACGCACCAGATCTGGGCCGGTGAGGGCCCGATCTGGGTATTGCAGGCTAGATCTGGGCCAGTGAAGGCCCGATCTGGGCCTTGCAGGGCCTTGGCTGCCACGTCATGGCTCTAGCCGGGAGGCTGCTGATGACCCACAAGTATAGGGGGTGTATCGCAATATTTTCAATAAGTAAGAGTGTCGAACCCAACGAGGAGCAGAAGGTGCTGGCTAGTGGTATGGATCAGGAATTCTCTACAAATACTTAGCAAACAGATTTTTAGGGGGTTTCGATAAAGCAAGTAAACAAAGTACGAGTAAATAAAAAACAGTAGGAATAAATACAGCAAGTGTCTCAATCCTTTATGCAGCAAAGGACAAGCCGGTTGTATTACTTAAGATGACCAAACGTTCTTGAGGACACATGGGAAGACTGTCAAGTGCTTTCGCTTCATATAGTCGATTAATTTTCTTTAGCTTGCTAAGTGTTGTGTGGATGAACCTGTGCTAATGTACCGCCCCATCCAAGACTAATACATACTTGTGATTAAACCCCTTGCAAACATCCGTAAGTACAAGAAAGTATTTAAGGTAGAAACCTAACCACAACTTTAAACTCTAAGACCCTTACGTTCCTTCTGCAATGGTTTCCTAACGGGGATTCAGGTTTCTATCACTCCGGCAACCCCTACGATTAGTAGCCAAATACACAATGCATTCCCCTAGGCCCATATAGGTGAAGTGTCATGTAGTCGACGTTCACATGACACCACTAGAAGAAGTACACCACAACTTAAATAATAATCTATTTAATCTTTCTCAACGCAACTCCACTACTAACAACAAGACTTCTCCCATGTCCTCAAGAACAAAACGAACTACTCACAAGACATCATATGGATCATGATCAGAGATGGAATAATGATGTATAACAATCTGAACATAAACAATAATTCAATGGTTCACTCAATAGCATTAACTACAAAGAGTAATCAACACCGAGAAAGTTTCCCCTATGAACTATGCAAGATTCAACGCAATTGTTACAGCAATATGGAGATGGTAATGAGGGTGCTGATGGTGATGATGGTGGTGATGGTGGTGATGATGATGATGATCCCGATGAAGTCCAGCTTGATGGTGGTGTTGATGGCGATGATCTCCCCTCTCCGGGAAGGAATTCCCCTGGCAGAAATCTGTCTGCCGGAGAGATCTTTCTCTCTCGGTGTTTTCCGCCTCGCAGAGGCGGCGGAATCTTTCTGTGGTCGCTCATCGAGTCTTAGGGTTTCGGGAGGATGATATACGCCAAAGGGGAGAGGCTGGAGTGGGCCAGGGCGGCCACACCACCCCCAGGCGCGGCCTAGGCCTGCCCGCGCCATGGGGTGGTGTGGGCCCCCTGTGGCCCACCTCCAGTCCATCTTCTGGCATCCTTAGTCTTCTGAAAAAATAGGATTTTCTGTATATTTTCCCGGATTTTCTGATCTTCGCGAATTTTCCCTCCAAACAGCACCTTTTCCATCAGAATCCTGACTGCAGCGGTTCATGCTCCAAAAGTCATCAACCATGCAAAAACAGATGAAATAACATAAGTATCACCTCTCAATACGAAATATATCAATGAATAATAGTGAATTAAGACATAGAATAATGATGCAAAATGGACGTATCAACTCCCTCCAAGCTTAGACTTTGCTTGTCCCCTTTAAGCGGCCGAGCTCAATAAACATGGCCTCAAGTTTATGGAGTGAAGAGTCGATAAAAGAATACGGACAAGAAGCATCACATTCATCAAATACATAGATCATAATAGAAGACAACTCACTATTATATAACTCAACTTGCAGTGCGTAAAGGAAACACAATAAAGATACATAAAGTGAATCATAATTGATAATGGCAAACTTAGCTCTTGGTCGAAGAATAGTTGATAATTTGCTGGAGTTCACAAATAACTGGTCCAGTGGAAGACATTGAGGCTACAAATCTGAGATTTTTACCTGGAAGAAACAGATCGAAACAAAAACACGACGAAAACACGATATACTGACCTCGGGGGATCCGGGGGGTTATATATTACGAAGTTTCATATCAAAAGGAAGGTACTGGGTGAAAACGGGTCAGAGGCGGAGTCCTGGGTGGCCTCACCACCTGGTGGCGTGGCTAGGGGTGGGCCCGCGCCATAGGGTGGTGTGGGCTACCCCGGCTCCTGTTCCGTCCCTTTTTCGCTTCGTAACTTTCCTTATCGACTGAAAACTGCAAAAATATAGTTGTATTGTATTTTCGCAGAACTTTTCTTACTAGAAGTGTTACCTATTTGAAAACAGACTCTACAGGTCTCTGAATTTGGTCCTCGATGAATTTCTCTGGAGTTATAACTTGAAAGGCATCAACATCTTCATTGTAAGAATCTCCAGCAATATAGTGTTTGAGTCGCTGTCCATTCACTACTTGTGTAGTATTATCTTTTAGAGAAGAAATTTTTATTGCTCCTGAACGGTATACTTCTTCAATGATGAAAGGTCCTTCCCATTTTGATAGTAGCTTACGCAAAAATCTGAGACGTGACCTATACAATAGAACTTTCTCACCAACATGAAATTCTCTCTTAAGTATTCGCTTGTCATGCCATCTTTTAACTTTTTCCTTAAAGAGCCTAGCATTCTCATAGGCTTCACTCCTCCATTCATCTAAAGAACTTAAGTCAAATAATCTTTTCTCACCAGCGAGCTTACAATCTCTATTTAGTTCTTTCCCTGCCCAGTAAGCTTTGTGTTCTAATTCTAAGGGTAGGTGGCAAGCTTTCCCATAAACCATTTTATAAGGAGACATTCCCATAGGATTTTTGTAAGCAGTTCTATAACCCCATAAAGCATCATTCAGCTTCTTAGCCCAGTTTTTCTAGACCTATTAATGTCTTTTGCAAGATAGATTTAATTTCTCTATTTGATAACTCTACTTGCCCACTAGTTTGGGGGTGATAAGCTGAAGCAATTCTATGATTAACATCATATTTAGCAAGGGTCTTCCTAAAACCACCATGAATGAAATGAGAACCCCCATCAGTCATGAGATACATAGGCACCCCAAACCTAGGAAAGATAATATCCTTAAGCATTTTTAGAGAAGTCTCCCGTCGGACTCTTTGTAGGAATGGCTTCTACCCACTTAGTAACATAATCAACGGCAACAAGAATATGAGTGTAGCCTTTCGAAGGAGGGAAAGGACCCATAAAGTCAAATCCCCAACAATCAAAAGGTTCAATAACTAGAGAGTAGTTCATAAGCATTTCATTGCGTCTAGAAATATTACCAACACGCTGACATTCATCACAAGATAAAACAAATTTTCTTGCATCTTTAAAAAGGGTAGGCTAGTAGAAACCTGATTGTAGTACCTTTTGTGCAGTTCTATCTCCTGCATGATGTCCTCCATAGGCACTACCATGACATTTACGCAATATCTCCTTTTGTTCATATTCTAGAACACATCTTCGCATAATACCATCCACTCCTTCTTTGTATAAGTGTGGGTCATCCCAAAAATAATGCCTCAAATCATAGAAGAACTTTCTTCTTTCTTTGAAATGTAAAAGTTGGAGGCAAATACTTGAAGACAATAAAGTTAGCATAATCAGCATACCAAGGGCTTCCTCGCGAGCTCACCCCTACTACAGTTAACTGTTCATTTGGGAAACTATCATTAACAGGCATAGGGTCAAAAGAGATGTTTTCCAAACGAGATAAATTATCAGCTACAGGGTTTTCAGCATCCTTCCTATCTACTATATGTAGATCAAACTCTTGTAAAAGCAGTACCCATCTAATAATCCTAGGCTTAGCGTCCTTCTTCGTCATAAGATATTTAATAGCAGCATGATCAGTATGAATGGTTACTTTTGAGTCCACCATATAGGGCCTAAACTTATCACAGGCAAAAACAACAGCTAGAAATTCCTTTTCAGTAGTGGCATAATTCCTTTGAGAAGCGTCTAGAGTCTTACTAGCATAATGGATAATGTTTAACTTTTTATCAATACGTTGCCCAAGGACAGCCCCTACATCAAAATCACTAGCATCACACATTATTTCAAAGGGTAAACTCCAATCAGGTGGTTGAACAATAGGGGCTGTAGTTAAAGCCTTCTTAAGAGTTTCAAAAGCTTCCCTACAATCATCATCAAAAACAAAGGATACATCTTTTTGAAGAAGATTAGTGAGAGGTTTTGATATCTAGAGAAGTCTTTAATAAACCTCCTATAGAAACCAGCATGACCAAGGATACTACGAATACCTTTGATGTCTCTTGGACATGGCATCTTCTCAATTGCCTCAACCTTAGCTCTATCAACTTCTATGCCTCTTTCAGAAACTTTATGACCAAGAACAATCCCTTCATTAACCATGAAGTGGCATTTCTCCCAATTAAGAACAAGATTAGTTTCTTCACATCTCTGCAAAACTTTATCAAGGTTGTGTAGACAATCATCAAAAGAATTTCCATAGACAGAAAAGTCATCCATGAACACTCCTACAATTTCCTCACAAAAACCATGAAAGATAGCAGACATGCACCTTTGGAAAGTAGCAGGAGCATTACATAAACCAAAAGGCATACGTCTATAAGCATAAGTTCCATAAGGGCAAGTAAAAGTAGTTTTTTCTTGATCTTGTTGTTTAACAGCAATTTGAGAGAAACCAGAATAACCATCAAGAAAACAAAAATGGGTCTTTTGAGACAACCTTTCCAATATTTGATCAATAAAAGGAAGCGGGTAGTGATCTTTCTTAGTGACTTTATTGACTTTCCTAAAATCGATGCACATCCTATAGCCTACCACTATTCTTTGAGGAATAAGCTCATCATTATCATTAGGGACAACGGTAATACCTCCCTTTTTAGGAACACAATGAACAGGACTAACCCATTCACTATCAGCAATAGGGTAAATAATACCAGCATCAAGGAGTTTCAATACCTCATTCCTTACCACTTCCTTCATCCTAGGATTTAAACGTCGTTGGTGCTCCACTACTGGCTTCGCATCTGGTTCTATGTTGATAGAATGCTGACATATAGTAGGTGAAATCCTTTTTGGATCATCCAGAGTATAGCCCATAGCTCCTCAATGTGTCCTCAAAACTTTCAATAACCTTTCTTCTTCCTTCCCTGAAAGTTTAGCACTAACAATAACAGGATATATCTTTTTATCATCAATATAAGCATATTTAAGATCATCAGGGAGAGGTTTTAGATCGAAAATCGGATCCTTTTTGGGTGGCATCGTGGTACCCAAGTCTTCTACAGGCAAGTCGTGCTTAAGCATCATAGGTTGATCACAGAGAATCCTGTCAATCTCATTGCTTTCTTCCATGAAGATTTCACTTTCATGATCTTCCATAAATTGTTGCAAAGCATTGTTAGGAGCAAGAGAAATAGAAGCAAGTTGTTCAACCCTAAAATCCTCATTATGGGTTTCCTCTTCGCAAGGTTCTTTAGCAAATTTCGAAAAATTAAACTCATAAGATTCCCCATCAAACTTAGTCAAGTTTTTCTCCCTCTTGCAATCAATAATAGCTCCACAAGTACTCAAGAAAGGTCTACCAAAAATGATAGGGTAGGTTTTACTAGCAGCCGAACCAAGTACTAGAAAATCAGCAGGGTACTTAATCTTACCACAAAGAACTTCCATGTCTCGTACAATACCAATCGGAGAGATGGTCTCTCTATTAGCAAGGTGAATAACCACATCAATCTCTTCCAACTCGCAAGGACTGATTTCATGCATAATTTCTCTGTAAAGCTCATAAGGAATATCACTAGAACTTGCACCAATATCACATAAACCATAATAGCAATGATCACCAATTCTAACAGAAAGCACAAGAACACTAGCCTTTTTAGTTCTATTGGGATGTGAAACAATATTAGAAGCATCCTCACAAAATACTATGTGCCCATCTTCTACGCTTTTAGTGACAAGGTCTTTCACAATTGCTACCATAGGTTCAATGTTTATTTGTTCATCAGGTTTTACAGTTCTTTTTTCACTTTTGGTGATTACATTAGTTATCATAGGATGGTCCTTTACCTTTTCGGGGAAGGGAATCTTCTCAATATAAGGTTCAGGTAAGATGGGGTCAATAATGCAATACTCAGCACTTACAATAGGAGCATAGTCAACAATATCTTTGTAAGGTGCATGGTATTTGTTCCATCCCCTTTTTGGAATTTCGATATAGGAAGCAAAAGCTCTAAAGCAATTCGTAATAACTTGCAAATCAAGACCATAAATATTACTAATATTTTGAAAGTCATCGGTTCCCATAAAAGATTCAATGCATTCATAATCATAATTTATACCTGACTTTCTACCTTTGTCATTCTCCCAAGCTTCAGCATTGTCTTGAATACGGTCCAGAAGATCCCATTTAGCTTCTTCTTCCATGCGAGTGAATGATCCAGCACAAGAAGCATCCAATAAATTTTTATCATGTAGAGGGAGCCTTGCATAAAAGTTATTGATAATAATATTGTTGGGGAGCTCATGAATGGGACATTTGAGCATTAATAACTTCAATCTCCCCCAAGCTTGAGCTGTACTCTCTCCATCAAGAGGCCAAAAGTTATATATTTGATTCCGATCTTTATGAATCTCACTAGGAGGATAAAACTTTGAATAAAAGAGAGGCACTATTTCCTCCCATTCCAGAGCTTGACCATTCTTCAGCAGCTTATACCATTCCTCAGCTCTTCCTTTCAGCGATAATGAGAATAACTTCTTCTTAACTTGATCTGTAGTAATACCTGCACACTTGAACAACCCGCATAATTCATGTATAAAGAGTAAATGATCACCGGGATGGACAGTTCCATCCCCAACATAGTAGTTATCCATAACACGATCAATAATTCTTGTAGGTATTTTAAAAACATCATTCTCAACAGGTGGTGGCTTATCTACTACCTTATCAGTGGTAGTAGCATTACCAAATAAGAAACTCAGCGAATTATCCATAACGAAAATAAAGCAACTAATAGTAGTAAACAATACTCACAGTAGAAGTTTCCTTTACCAGTTCCACTCTCCAATAGCGATTCACTCCCCGGCAACAGCGCCAGAAAATAGTCTTGATGACCCACAAGTATAGGGGGTGTATCGCAGTATTTTCGAAAAGTAAGAGTGTCGAACCCAACAAGGAGCAGAAGGTGCTGGCTAGTGGTATGGATCAGGAATTCTCTGCAAATACTTAGCAAACGGATTTTTAGGGGTTTTCGATAAAGCAAGTAAACAAAGTACGAGTAAATAAAAGACATTAGGAATAAATGAAGCAAGTGGTCCAATCCTTTATGCAGCAAAGGACAAGCCGGTTGTATTACTTAAGATGACCAAACGTTCTCGAGGACACATGGGAAGACTGTCAAGTGCTTTCGCTTCATATAGTCGATTAATCTTCTTTAGCTTGCTAAGTGTTGTGTGGGTGAACCTGTGCTAATGTACCGCCCCATCCAAGACTAATACATACTTGTGATTAAACCCCTTGCAAACATCCGTAAGTACAAGAAAGTATTTAAGGTAGAAACCTAACCATAGCTTTAAACTCTAAGACCCTTACGTCCGTTGTGCAATGGTTTCCTAACGGGGGTTCAGGTTTCACACTCCGCAACCCCTACGATTAGTAGCCAAATACACAATGCATTCCCCTAGGCCCATATAGGTGAAGTGTCATGTAGTCGACGTTCACATGACACCACTAGAAGAAGTACACCACAACTTAAATAACAATCTATTGAATCTTTCTCAACGCAACTCCACTACTAACAACAAGACTTCTCCCATGTCCTCAAGAACAAAACGAACTACTCACAAGACATCATATGGATCATGATCAGAGATGGAATAATGATGTATAACAATCTGAACATAAACAATAATTCAATGGTTCACTCAATAGCATCAACTACAAAGAGTAATCAACATCGGGAAAGTTTCCCCTATGAACTATGCAAGATTCAACGCAATTGTTACAGCAATATGGAGATGGTGATGAGGGTGCTGATGGTGATGATGGTGGTGATGATGATGATGATGATGATCTCGATGAAGTCCAGCTTGATGGTGGTGTTGATGGCGACGATCTCCCCTCTCTGGGAAGGAATTCCCCCGGCAGAAATCTGTCTGCCGGAGAGATCTTTCTCTCTCGGTGTTTCCCCCCGCAGAGGCGGTGGAATCTTTCTGTGGTCGCTCCTCAAGTCTTAGGGTTTCGGGAGGATGATATACGCCAGAGGGGAGAGGCTGGAGTGGGCCAGGGCGGCCACACCACCTCCAGGCACGGCCTAGGCCTGCCCGCGCCATGGGGTGGTGTGGGCCCCCTGTGGCCCACCTCCACTCCATCTTCTGGCATCCTTAGTCTTCTGAAAAAATAGGATTTTCTGTATATTTTCCTGGATTTTCTGATCTTCGCGAATTTTGCCTCCAAACAGCACCTTTTCCATTAGAATCCTGACTACAGCGGGCCATGCTCCAAAAGTCATCAACCATGCAAAAACAGATGAAATAACATAAGTATCACCTCTCAATACGAAATATATCAATAAATAATAGTGAATTAAGACATAGAATAGTGATGCAAAATGGACGTATCAGCTGTTGCGCACCATCTCTGGCCGGTTACTAGGGTCTAGATGAGGACCATGTGGGGCCAGATCTGGAGGCTGTCCGTGGGATCCGACTTGCAAGCAGTCCGGACATGTCGGGATTACATGGCTCGTCGTCCTTGTGCTGGTTCACGTGGTCCCCCTTGTCCATGTCATTGGTCCCGGTTTAGTGAGGGTTCTACCCCGCAGGTGCGAATTCGTGGTTTTCCTCAGACCGACGATGGACCGGCAAGCCCGGATGAGCACGGTGGCGACGGGGAAGCAGGGGCTAACGCTAGGGTTGGCGTCTATGGTAACACCCTTGCTGCAGTGTGGTGACGGGGCTTCACGGGTCCATTTGGGCTTGGCCAGGCCAGAGAGGGCCGGGTTTGCCCCTGCTGCAGCATCCGGTCGGCTATCGCCCTCCGGCGGTGGAGGTAGTTCCCTCCTGTGTGCTACTGTATCGCCAATTCCCGCTGAAGTGTCTTATTTTCGGTCTTACCAGCCTCGCAACGTGGGTCATGGTGAGACGGCGGTGATGACTGCAAGATCGTGGTGGCGTGTTCAGGTGGCGGCGAGCTGGGTGGAGCCATTCGAAGTCTCCGGGAATGTGGTTTTTTGAGGGATCGAGATAAATCCTTGTCGTCTAGACACCGATGTGGTGACGCCTGCGGGTGTCGCCGGTCTTCTTGAAGGGCGTCGGGTGTATCTCTTTCCCACCTCCCGTAGCGTATCAGGGGAAACCCTAGTATAAGAGTTTGTTTTGTATTGGAGTAGGACTCTAGCCTAAGTCGGTTTAGGGCCTCCCTCTCTTCTATATAAACGTTGTAATATTGTCTAAATCAATACAAGTTATTTCTCTCCCAAACTATCATGGTATTAGATGCCTAGGTTTTTCCGCACCTAGATGGCTCCGCCTACTCCACCGCTGCCGCCGAAAGGTCCTCTCTGGACCGCGGCGGAAGCCCGCGCCGCCGGCGTGAAACCCTCCTCCTCCACCTCCTCTATCTCCACCTCTACCCCTATTACCAACAAAATCCTATCCAAATAGCCCCAATTTCTTTAGCCGATACAATCTCCGACGTCTCTCCGTTCATACCTATTACCCTAGATCTTGCACTCCACAACTACTACCATTGGTGCCACTTATTTCATGTTCATCTCGGCCAATGTGGTCTCCGTGATCACGTCGATCCGATCTCGGTGCCTCGTCCTGCCGATCCTCGCTGGGTCCAAGATGATCTAGCAATTATACAATGGATCTACACCCGCATATTCACCGAGCTTTTCAATCTCGTCTCCAACGACGACGCCACCGCCGCGCATCTATGGGCCTCTCTTCAACAGCTTTTCCAGGATAATAGCGACGCCCGCATCAATGCCCTACATACCGAGCTCCGTACCATGTCTCAAGGAGACGCCTCTGTCACCGTTCTATGCCAGAAGATCAAGGCTATCAGCGACGAATTACGTGAGCTCGACGACAGAGGACAAGCACGTCTTTGTAGGTTATCCCAAAGAATTTGTTGGGAATTTCTCCATAACACCGAGGACAAAAGAGTTTGTTACTTGGAACGTCAAGTTTCTTGAGAAGGAATTTTTCGTGAAAAGTTAAGTGGGAGGACAATAGAACTTTGATAAGGTTGTTGAACCTTAGCTATATGTGCTAAGTAGCGCTTTAAAGTGTCGGTGGCGGCCACAATGCTCATGGCTCTCGTGATTACAAAAGGTGTGATCTCGGAGATTAGAGTTCCTATAGAACCGTGTGGGTCGGTAAGAATCAAATAGTAAGATTTGATAAGCAAGTCGTTATTGTTTTGACAATGATGAACCGACTACATGCAAAGAAGCGATGATGGGCCCTGACTCCATAAAATGACTAGAAGTCATAGAATCCGTGATAGTATCCATACACGAGAAATCAAGTTTCTGAACTTGGAAGACCCTCCGGAAAGGTGTGAAGCCTATCGGTCGTGTTTGGATCTATAAAAAAATAAGACATGGATGTTTAACATCTATGAAATAGTCGACATGTCGGAAAGAAGTTTACGACAATGTTCAAGGAGTTGACTATGACAAGATTTGATCTTTCATAGCGATATATAGTCTTGACGGATTAATATAGCAACCACTACATATAATTTGGTTTATGGTAGTTGAATAAACAAAACAAGGTTCTTCTAATAGAACGGTAACCTAGGACATGTACATGACATGGTCCGAAGGGTTTTGTTAATTCAAAGGGTGCTCAAAGGGCATGTAAACTTCAATAGTTGAAGTAAGCATAGCGGAGTTGGAATCTTCACCATGATGAAACTGTTAAAAGAGTTTAAATTCATCGGAGATGATGAAACTGTTAAAAGAGTTTAAATTCAAGAAATTAAGTTGGAGCGCTGAGACATATTTCTAATATATTGTGTAGAGGACATATTGTTGATTGGAAATGATGTATCTTGTATTGACACAACTTAAGAATTTCATTAAAATAAGATTTCGATGAAAGACTTGGGCAAACCAGGAATATTTGGCATCAATATCTATATGGATAGATTAAGGCGCAAATATGGTTGTGCCAGACATACATATATGAGATATTGAAAGAGTTCAATATGGAAACAACAAGAAAGGTTCTTGCTACATGGAAAGAATTGTATCAAAATTCAAGTGTTTCAACACTTGGTGAGTAAAATCACATGAAGATTTTGATCGATTATACCATGATATGTATATATCCAGAATGTCCTATGCTCTAAATGTTATGAGCATATACCAGAATGATTCATAAGATGATCATTGGACAATAGTAAAGATATTCTTATGAGCTTTGGAAGAACTAAGAATATATAATGTATAAGTGACAAATAGTTAAAGGTAGTTCATTGTAAAGTGTTACATTGAAACTAGTTTTGTCACAAGATACAAATTAAATTTATCTCAATTTAGACTATGGGTAGCACAATGTAATGGAAAGGATGTTCCATGATGGATTTGGATGAGTTCCAAAGTTGAGACATTGTGACGGATACTACAACAAAAGGCTAAGTATATGACTGCTATAATAGCACCAAAGGAGGGCATTTGTGTTAAGTAGTTTGTTATCAAACTATGTGTGGTTCAAAGTGGGCTAATACTATGAAGATATATTGTGTGACAATAATATCAACATATTTTGAGCCGAACGAACTAAAGGTCTCACCAAAGGACCAAATCTAAACAATGCCATCTCATTTGAGAATGAGTGATGCGTAGAGACGCAGAGACATGCAAATACACACGGACCTGAAACTGTCAGATCCAGAGATTATGTTAACCACTAGCAATAGCGTATATGCAACACCAGAAAGCCATAGGTGTTCAATACGCAAAGTTTTTCAAACTAGATTATTGACTCTAGTGCAAGTGGGAGACTGAAGGGAATATGCCCGAGAGGCAATAATAAAGTGGTTATTATCTTATTCCATGTTTATGATAAATGTTTATTTTAAATGCTAGAATTGTATTAATCGGAAACATCAATACATGTGTGTTTAATAAATAAAAAGGGTTCCTAGTTATGCCTCACTTATAGACTAGCTTGTTGATTAACAAGATGATCAAGGTTTCCTGATCATGGACATTGGATGTTGTTAATAACAAGGTCACACCATTGGTGGAATGATGTGATGAACATTCATCCGAAGTATAGCATTATGATCAAAGTCATTATGTTTATATTGCTATAACATCATACGAAGTAATCTTTATCCTTAGACCATGAGATCATGTTAATTGCTAACACCGGAAGAGTATCTTGATAACATCAAACATCACACCGTAACAGGGTGACTATAAAGGTGGGTTCAATTACTCTGAAGGTGTTATGTTGAGGCTCATGGATCAAGAGTGGGATTTGTCCATCCCGATGACGGATAGATATACTTTGGGCCCTCTCGGTGATATCACATTGAAATAGCTTGCAAGCAAGTGATGTGATCACTAGAATGTTATATCACGGGAACGAGAAAAGAGTGCATGTCGGTAACAAGATCAAACTAGGTATGGAGATACCGATAATCGAATCTCGGACATGTAATATATCACGGGACAAAGAGATTTAGTTACTAGCGTTAAAGGTTCTCACGATCACAGAAGTCATCGTTGAATGTGTAGGAGTCAGTATGGATCTCCAGGTCCCGCTGCTGATTATTGATCGGAGAGGGGTCTCGATCATGTCTGCATTATTCGCGAACTGTAGGGTGACACACTTAATGGATACCGACACCATTTGGAGCAAATATGTTTCAGATAAAGATTTAAGAAAGCGCTGGAATTATTTCAATAGACACCGAAACTGTTTCGGGTGAAAATGCTGAAATTGGTTCTGCGTGTAATATTGAAATGTTGCAGGGGTTTTATGTGAATGTTTGTTAATTAAAGTAATTAACAAAATTCTGAATAAAAATATTAAAAGAGTTTTATTAAATGAGAGAGCATTAAATTTGGAGAAATTTAATGCATTTAAAGTGGAAACTTTAAAAGAGAATGTGAAGGGGAATTTTAATGTGGAGGGGTTACCACCACATGAATGGAGGAGGTGAAGGGTCACCCCTCCATGCGCCAGCCATGAAGGAGGGGCACCCCCCTCCTCCTATAAAAGTCCACCCCCTCATCACTTCTCACTCACACCTCCTTGTGAAGGATCTCTCTCCCCCTCTAGTATTATTCCCCCATGGTCTCAAATCAGCGAGATACATGTTTCCGGTGGCTTTATATGGAAAGGAGTTGCTACTTCCACTGCTTTGCTGGAGCAAGGGACGGAGGTTGTTGGGGTACCGGACGTGTGTGCGATCACGGATGCACCGCTGCTCTGCGGTGCTGGACTTGGTGGTGCTGGAGCTGGATCTAATGGACGTGCTGGAGCCGGACCTGCTGGACTTCATCACGATCTTGAGATCAGCAAGTGTACGACTACATCAACCACGAGTTTCTACTCGTTAACAAAGCTCGTTGTCTACGAGGGTAAGTTCTTGTTGGATGTATGTCCACCCGTTGCTTTATACCTAGTAGATAGATCTTGGCGTGTAGTTCACACCGTAGGAATTTTTTTGTTTTCTATGCTGCGGACCCAACAGGCGCCATACCCTCCCTACATGGCCCAGATGGCGCCACCTCAATACGTGGCCTCGCCGACGTCGCTACCCTACATGTACAATGCTACTCCAGCTCCTCAGTACATGCCTGCGTCTCCCGCTCCGTCAACCGCTCCACCAAGCTGGGACCAAGCCGCCTTCATCGCTGCCATGAACAATTTTACACAACAATTACGAAGGTACGGATTGGATTTTTGATTCTGGTGCTTCCTCGCATATGTCTTCAAATATGGATTTTTTGTCAGCTTGTTCTTCCTCTCCTTTTTCTTCTATCACCATTGGCGATGGATCTTCTATCCCCATCTCTTGCACCGGCCAATCTTACATCATTAATCCAAACACCAATTTTATTCTACGAAATACCCTAGTTGCTCCCTCATTAATTAAAAATCTAATATCTGTTCGACAATTTACTATTGATAATAATGTTTCCATAGAATTTGATCCCTTTGGTTTGTCTGTCAAAGATCTGAAAACGGCGGCGGTCCTCCCTCGTTACAATAGTTCGGGCAACCTCTATCCTCTCCATGGCACACCCACCTCCACACCTCAAGCCATGATTGCCTCTGTTACCCTTTGTCACCGTCGTCTTGGTCACCCCAATAAACATACCATGCCATCCCTGCTTCAAGAGTTTCGCATATCTAGTGATAGTTCTTCGCATGATTCCTCAGTTTGTAATGCATATCAATGCGGCAAACATATTAGATTACCTTTCGGCACTTCTTCAACATATAGTTCTTTTCTGTTTGAATTGTTACATTGTGATCTATGGACCTCTCCAATACCAAGTGTTTCTGGTTTCAAATATTATCTCGTTATTTTGGATGATTATTCTTATTATGTTTGGACCTTTCCTCTTCATGCTAAATCTGATGTTCATCAACTTTTTCTTAATTTTCGACAATATGTTCTAACACACTTTGGCCTCCATATTCGTTTCATCCAATGTGACAACGGAAAAGAATTTGATAACAACCAAAACAGAACTTTCTTTCTCTCCCAAGGCATCCTATTTCGTTTTTCGTGTCCTTACACTTGTCCTCAAAACGGCAAGGCTGAACGCTCTCTTCGCTCTATCAACGACATCTTACGCACTCTCCTCATTCAAGCATCTCTTCCACTGCGTTTTTGGGCTGAGGCTCTCCGGACCGCCACCTATCTTCTAAATATACGACCAACCAAAACATGTCCTCTTTATTCCCCCTTTCAATCTCTTTTTCTATCTCACCCCGATTATTCTGATTTACGTGTTTTTGGCTGCCTTTGCTTTCCTAACACTTCATCTACTGTTGCCAATAAACTCGCTCCAAGATCATTGCCATGTATATATTTAGGTCCATCCGATGATCACAAAGGATCACGATGTTTTGATCCCTCCTCCGGTCGTGTTCTTATATCTCGTCACGTCACTTTCGATGAAAATACTTTTCCTTTTTTGACCATTCAGTCACCGATGGTCCCTACCCCTCTATCCACATCTACTGCCCCTATATCGCGTCATGTTTTTGTTCCCGTCGATCCCCCTGCCGCAGCATCCAAAACCCCCGAAAACCCTATCGCGGCAGCCAAAACTCCCCAAAACCCTGTCACGGCAGCTGAATCTGCCCAAACCCCTGCCGCGGCAGCCTCACCTCCTGCCGCGCCTCCTTCTCCTGCCGCGGCAGAGTCTCCCGTTAGCACATCATCCAACTCCGTCTCTCCCGCCTCAAACACACCCCCTACTCAATCATCTCCTTCCCAACTACTCACATTCCTTCTCATGCCGTTCCAATACCCATTCCTACAAATGATCATATTATGTGTACTCGTGGCAACCGGGGCTTCCATATTCCCCGACGTTTTCTCAATCTTTCGGCTACTCCATCGATTTCTCCTATCCCAAGTTCCTACAAACGAGCCCTTCTCGATCCATTATGGCACTCTGCCATGCGAGATGAGTTCAATGCTCTTATTCAAAATAATACACGGACTCTCGTTCCTAAACCATCTGGCGCCAATATTGTCTCGGGAAAGTGGATTTTTCGTCATAGGTATAACTCCGATGGGTCTTTGGCTCGGTACAAGGCTCGTTGGGTTTGCAGAGGTTTTTCTCAACAACAAGGAATTGACTTTGATGAAACTTTCTCCCCTGTTGTTAAGCCCAGCACTATTCGCATTATTCTCAGTCTTGCAGTCTCCTCTTCCTGGTTTATTCATCAACTTGATGTAAAAAATGCTTTTCTTAATGGTACTCTCGGTGAAACTGTATATTGCCAACAACCCTCCGGTTTTGAAGATTCCTCTAATCCCAATCTTGTCTGTCTTCTCAAGAAATCTTTGTACGGTCTCAAACAAGCTCCTCGTGCCTGGTTTCAATGTTTTGCTACATTTATTCAAACTATTGGCTTTCTTCCTTCCAAATCTGATACATCTCTTTTTATCTTTCATTCTTCCTCTCACGCAGCATATCTTCTTCTATCGTGAGCGACATTGTTCTTACAGCTTCTTCTGATTCTTTTCTTAAACATATCATTACTCTTCTCAACAAAGAATTTTCTATGACTGATTTAGGATCACTTCATCATTTTCTCAGTGTTACCGCCACTAGAACATCTTCTACTCTATTTCTTTCTCAACGTCAATACATTCTTGATCTCTTAAACCGAGCAGGCATGATAGACTGTCAACCTTGTCGTACACCGGTGGCGTTGGCTCAAAACTTTCATGAAGGTGATTCTGTCCCGATCCAACTCTATATCGTAGTCTTGTTGGTGCTTTGTAACACGCCACTCTCACCGGACCGACATTTCTTATTACATTGCAAGCATGTCTCTATATGCATGATCCTCGTTTACCCCATCTAGCTCATGTCAAAAAGATTCTTCGATACTTAAAAGGCACTCTTGATCATGGTCTACTTCTTAATTCATCCTCCCCAACAAGCTTGACAGTTTATTCTGATGCAGACTGGGCAGGTTGTCCAGATACTCGACGATCCACATCCGGCTTTTGTGTTTATTTGGGTGATAATCTTGTTTCTTGGTCATCGAAAAGGCAGGTTACAATCTCCCGATCTTCGGCTGAAGCGGAATCTGAGGCGGATGTCGCTGCTTGAAGCAGTTTGGATTCGCCAACTACTTGTGGAACTTTAGCGTCCCGTCCAGCACGCCACTATTGTCTACTGTGACAACATATCAGCTGTCTATATGGCCTCCAACCCCGTGCAACATCGTCGTACCAAGCACATCGAGATCGACATTCATTTTGTTCGGGAAAAAGTTGCTCTTGGAGAAGTTCATGTTCTACATGTTTCAAAGAGTGCACAGTTTGCAGATATTTTTACCAAAGGACTACATCCTTCGTTCTTCATCGACATTCACTCCAGTCTCAACATCATGGCACCCGACGTTGACACTGCGGGGGGGGGAGGGGGTATTAGAGTTTGTTTTGTATTGGAGTAGGACTCTAGCCTAAGTCGGTTTAGGGCCTCCCTCTCTTCTATATAAACTTTGTAATATTGTCTAAATCAATACAAGTTATTTCTCTCCCAAACTATCACCTAGGACAAGTCCGGGCAGCAGCGTCGTTGTCGTCGCTTTCCTTCTTGGAGGTGTTGCTTGATATGCGACGCTTCGGAGCGCTAGGAGCGTGCTGGAATTCTTCGGAGGGCACAGCGGTTGCGGGTCATTCTCATTTTCGTTGAGCCACTGCTGTCGGCTTTATTTTCTCTTATTTTTCTTTTTCTTTTCGTTTTCTCTGTTGTTTTCTTTGAGCGTTGTGCTGTCTGGCCCAGCAGCGGTCTCAATTGTGGTTGCTATATTAATATAGCTGGGCGTATGCCTGTTTGGAGGAGGAGGAGTAATGAAGGTTGGCAATATGCACTCCGCCGGCCTGATCTCCCTTTGGCAGTCAATAGCACAATGCAACTACAGAAACTCCAAATGGAGGCACGGCTCGAGGCAGGCCTTTTTTCTAAAGATCAAAGATCATATTTTAGAGTTCCATTTTGTCTGAAAAAAAATCTTAGATGAACAATGATGTATATTACAAGCATGAAAGATCTCAATGTAATACTTTATATTCAAGGCTGCATGGAAATAATAAAAATGTGATCCATCTAAGTATGGTGACTAACGCATATTTCAAAACTATAAAACTATCCAATTTTGTCACTTGAGTTGTCACTTCTGTGTAGCCTAGAATACATAGAACTTTTATTTTTATTTTGTAGAACGCGTCATTGAATTAATCCACGCTTTCTTAGTTTTTTTTAAAACTAGTACTCTTAGGAGGACACGTATACTTGACTTGTATACGTTACAAAAGTTCCCAGAAAAGTAACGGACCGGTCAAACCCTAATGACCTCTCCAAGACCAGACGTGATACCTTGCCAGGCCCACCTGTCACCGCTAAAGAACACACCTGCAGGAGCAAAAAGACAGGGAAAACAGGAACTAGTGTTGGATGACAGGATCCACCTTTCCCCGTGCCCCCCCTGGGACGATTCCTCCGAGCGCATCATTTCATTCTACGGCCGTGGATGGCAGGATGGAGAAAAGCCGCTGAGGGTTGCGACGTGTGAGCGACGTCGGCTCATTGTGACACTGTCCATCTATCCAGGAACACGCGGACAAAAGGAGATTTCAACATGGCACCTTGAGGCAACTTTAGATTTTATCGATTTGCTCCAGAAAATTCAGCCTGATCGACGCAAGCATGCGTGGTGTGTGAGCTGGAGAAACAGCTACTCGATCATGGCTTTTCAGCTAGCCTTGCTTATTCTCCTTGGCTATCTATATACCTCAATCATGGTGCGCCGTTGCTGCTTGCTTTCCAAACACTACTCTGTCCCGGGGCCTCAGTTTTGCTCCCCATGATTGGAGATCCATGGGACAATTGTACTTAGGCAGGAGGATCTATGTCATCTAATGAGACAATTAAGCTGGAGCCCAACCACAAACCGCATGGCTGGTGCCCGTCCATCAAGCTGCTTTGCTTGCACCCTTTGCAAGGTGCATGCAAGCTATGTTTTGTTGTCACAGCTCATGAACAAGGGCATGGCGCCAAAAGCTAGACAAAGAAAAACCAAGGATTTTTAGTTGTTAGCTAGACTAGTTTGAAGGTGCAGGCCAACTGACCAAGTGTAACAACATCTAGTAGTCAACAATCCAATTAACAACTATTAAGTCCTATGCCGGAAGAGGTCACACCCGTGAGCAGATATATCCTGGCCGGCAATACGTGTTGAGATTTGAGACTTCTTCTTGCGTGTTTGAAAGCTCATTTTTTGCCTTCTAGTGTGTGGCACGTCCGCTTCAGGAGGCTGGCTGGCTGGCTAGGGATGTTTATCATAGATTGATTAATCTACTTGCTTGTCTTGTTAATGTTTAGTGGGAATGTCATCTTAGAGGTCCTTCATGTCATGGTCTCCTCATCTCTGCTAGGTCTTCTTCTCTAACCTACAGAGAATCTTTCAATCAATCAAGTGCACCGATTTACGTACAATAATATACAGCGAGACCTATAAGCCATATTATTCGAATGTTTTCGTCAAAGTTGATAAACAATAGAGGAGACGAGAAAAG